>CAWUFW010032526.1:0-10000 GCA_963921515.1 Calotriton arnoldi | reverse complement strand
TCTGCATGTAATGTGTGTGTGCCGCATTTTGGGGGATTCGCCCCTGCAGCTCTGATTTAGCTGCCCTTATCCCTTACATGCGGTGTGCCTCTGGGTTCTGTGCTCATGCAGTGCTGAGATGTTGCATACCTGTGTGCATTTGTCTCTTGGTGGGAGTTGTGGGTCTGGGGCATGGTTTGTCCGCAGACGTGCTATGCTTAATTGTGCATGTGTGCCATTGTGCCCATCTCCCCCCATCCCCCCAGTCCCTGGTGGTTACTCACCCTGTTGCTGATGTGTCCGGTCATGTTGAGCAGTGTCCGGTCCCCCAACTCCTGCCAGCGTCTCCCCACTGATGACTGTGGACACCATTTCCTCCATCTCGTCCAGCTCCTCCTGTGGCGCTGGACTCCCACCTCCAGTCTGCATTGCTGCCTTCCGGTTGTTTGCGAGTTTCAGCTTGGTTTTGCGCTTCACATCATTCCAGCGCCTCTTGACCTCATCCATTGTCCTCTTCAGCACTCCGACTGCATTCACCTTGTCCACGATGGTCTGCCATATTCCATTTTTAGTTGTCAGTGACACAGTGGAGGTGACGAACAGTGGTTGATGGTGTTCTATCACCTCTGTTATCAGGATCCTGTTTTCCTGCGGACTGAACCGCTTCTTCCTATTCTTCTTGTCCTCCGGGGGGCTTGTGGGGTTCTGGTTGTCCTCTGTACTTGCTCCGGATGCCTCCATTGTGCTTCGCTGTTGTTTGGCTTTTGTTGGTATGTTTTTTTTCTACTTTTATAGTGCATTTTCCCGCATGACGCGTGGGAATTGCAGGCCTGTGGCTGGTTTTCATAGATTTTTGTATCGCGATTGGCGTCATCACTACTATTTTCGCGTTGTGGTTTTGCGTTTTTGTGGCATCGCGTTGTTTTTAACGCGTTCATTTGACTCGTTATCGTGTGACTATCGCATGGTAATGCCATGTTGTGAATACCACGTTAACACGGAGTTGTTTTCCCGCGATAGACTGCGATGTGAAGGGTTGCGTTTAGCTACACTTGCGGTGGTTATCACACGTTCTTGAGAACATGCCCCTTTATCTCCTACTCAGAAGCTTCTATTTTGACCAATTTCAGGCAGGAAAATGACTCTAAACACACTTATTTTAGTTCCAAAAGTGATAATTCACATGCTATCGTCATTTACAGTCAAAAGATTAAACATTAAAAAATCACCATTAGTGACCATATGGGGAAAGTTCGACAGGTCCAGGGTCATTATTTTCATCAGAAAATTAATTTTTGGACTGTACAAAAAATGATTCAAAATGTCAATTGGATCGTGCCTCATGTTAAATACCCACTTTTTAACCCTCACAGTTACCAAAATTGCCTTTTTACAGACTTCCTCCGACTCAGAAGCTCAAATTTTGACCAATTTTCATGCAGGAAAATGACTCTAAACACACCTATTTCAGTTGAAAAAGTAATATTTCACTCCAACAGTCATTTACAGTCAAAAGATTAAACATTAAAATGTCACCATTACTGACCATCTGGGGAAAGTTCGACAGGACCGGGGTCATTGTTTTTCAACAGAAAATTCAATTTTTGGACTGTACAAAAAATGATTCAAAATGTCAATTGGATCGTGCCTCATGTTGAATAACCAATTTTTAAAGCCTCATGGTGACCAAAATTGCCATTTTTACAGACTTTTATCTCCTACTCAGAAGCTTCTATTTTGACCAATTTCAGGCAGGAAAATGACTCTAAACACACTTATTTTAGTTCCAAAAGTGATCATTTACAGGCAATAGTCTTTTACAGTCAAAAGATTAAACATTAATAAATCGCCATTAGTGACCATCTGGGGAAAGTTCGACAGGTCCGGGGTCATCGTTTTTCATCAGAAAATTGATTTTTGAACTGTACAAAAATGATTCAAAATGTCAATTGAATCGTGCCTCATGTTGAATAGCCACTTTTTAAAGCCTCACAGTGACCAAAGTTGCCATTTTTACAGACTTTTCCTCCTACTCACAAGCTTCTATTTTGACCAATTTCAGGCAGGAAAATGACTCTAAGAACACTTATTTTATTTCCAAAAGTGAGAATTCACATGCAATAGTCATTTACAGTCAAAAGATTAAACATTAAAAAATCACCATTACTGACCATCTGAGGAAAGTTCGACAGGTCCGGGGTCATCGTTTTTCATTAGAAATTATTTTTGGGGCAATTTTGGTCCCTTTGATGCTTTAAAAAGTGGTTGTTCAACATGAGGCACGATCCAAATGACATTTTGAATCATTTTGTGTACAGTTCAAAAAATGAATTTTCTGATAAAAAACAATAACCCCGGACCTGTTGAACTTTCTCCAGATGGTCAGTAATGGTGATTTTTTCATGTTTAATCTTTTGACTGTAAATAACTACTGCATGTGAATTATTACTTTTGGAACTAAAATAAGTGTGTTTAGAGTCATTTTCCTGCCGAAATAGGTCAAATAGAAGCTTCTCAGTAGGAGGAAACATGTGTAAAAATGGCAATTTTGGTCACTGTGAGGCTTTAAAAAGAGGTTATTCAACATGAGGCACGATCCAATTGACATTTTGAATAATTTTTTATACAGTCCAAAAATCTATTTCCTGATGAAAAACGATGACCCTGGACCTGTCGAACTTTCTCCAGATGGTCACTAATGGTGAATTTTTTCATGTTTAATCTTTTGACTGTAAATAATGACTGCATGTGAATTATTACTTTTGGAACTAAAATAAGTGTGTTTAAAGTCATTTTCCTGCTGAAATAGGTCAAAATAGAAGCTTCTGAGTAGGAGGAAACATCTGTAAAATTGGCAATTTTTTTCACTGTGAGGGTTTACAAAGGGGTTATTCAACATGAGGCATGATCCAATTGACATTTTGAATCATTTTTTGTACAGTCCAAAAATTCAATTTTCTGATGAAAAACGATGACCCAGGACTTGTTGAACTTTCTCCAAGTGCTCAGTCATAGTGAATTTTTAATGTTTAATCTTTTGACTGTAAATGACTGTTGGATGTGAATTATCACTATTAGAACTAAAATCAGTGTGTTTAGAGTAATTTTCCTGCCTGAAATCGGTCAAAATAGAAGCTTCTGATTAGGAGGAAACATCTATAAAAATAGCAATTTTGGACACTGTACTGTGGGGCTTTAAAAAGAGGTTATTCAACATGAGGCACGATCCAATTGTCATTTTGAATCATTTTTTGTACAGTCCAAAAATTCAATTTTCTGATGAAAAACGATGACCCAGGACCTGTCAAATTTTCTCCAGATGGTCAGTAAGTGTTATTTTTTTATGTTTTTTCTCTTGACTGTAAATAACTATTGCATATGAATTATGACTTTTGGAACTAAAATAAGTGTGTTTAGAGTCATTTCCTGCCCGAAATCAGTCAAAATAGAAGCTTCTGAGTAGGAGGAAAAGTCTGTAAAAATGGCAATTTTGGTCACTGTGAGGCCTTAAAAAGTGGTTATTCAACATGAGGCATAATCCAATTGACATTTTGAATAATTTTTTGTACAGTCCAAAAAATCAATTTTCTGATGAATAACGATCACCCCGACCTGTCGAACTTTCTCCAGATGGTCAGTCATAGCGATTTTTTAATGTTTAATCTTTTGACTGTATATATCTATTGGATGTGAATTATCATTCTTTGAACTAAAATAAGTGTGTTTAGAGTCATTTTCCTGCCTGAAATCTAGTAAAATAGAAGCTTCTGAGTAGGGGGAAACATCTGTAAAAATGGCAATTGTGGTCACTTTGATGCTTTAAAAAGAGGTTATTCAACTTGAGGAGCGATCCAATTGACATTTTGTATCATTTTTTGCAGAGTCCAAAAATCAATTTTCTGATGAAAAACTATGAACTTTCTCCAGATGGTCAGTATCATGATTTTTTCATGTTTAATCTTTTAACTGTAAATTACTACTGCATGTGAATTATTACTTTTGGACCTAAAATAAGTGTGTTGAGAGTCATTTTCCTGCCGAAATAGGTCAAAATAGAAGCTTCTGAGTAGGAGGAAACATCTGTAAAAATGGCAATTGTGGTCACTTTGATGCTTTAAAAAGAGGTTATTCAACTTGAGGAGCGATCCAATTGACATTTTGTATCATTTTTTGCAGAGTCAAAAAATCAATTTTCAGATGAAAAACGATGACCCCAGACCTGTCGAACTTTCTCCAGATGGTCAGTAATGGTGAATTTGTAATGTTTAATCTATTGACTGTAAATGACTGTTGGATGTAAATTATCACTTTTTGAACTAAAATCAGTGTGTTTAGAGTCATTTTCCTGCCCGAAATCCATCAAAATATAAGCTTCTGATTAGGAGGAAACATCTGTAAAAATAGCAATTTTGGTCACTGAGGCTTTAAAAAGAGGTTATTCAACGTGAGGAACGATCCAATTGACATTTTGTATCATTTTTTGCAGAGCCCAAAAATCAATTTTCTGATGAAAAACGATGACCCCGGACTTGTTGAACTTTCTCCAGATGGTCAGTATGGTGATTTTTTCATGTTTAATCTTTTGACTGTAAATTACTACTCCATGTGAATTATTACTTTTGGAACTAAAATAAGTGTGTTGAGAGTCATTTTCCGGCCGAAATAGATCAAAATAGAAGCTTCGGAGTAGGAGGAAACATCTGTAAAAATAGCAATTTTGGTCACTGTGAGGCTTTAAAAAGAGGTTTTTCAACATGAGGCACGATCCAATTGTCATTTGAATAATTTTTTCTACAGTCCAAAAAACCAATTTTCTGATGAAAAAAGATGCCCCAGACCGGTTGAACTTTCTCCAGATGGTCAGTAATGGTGAATTTGTAATGTTTCATCTATTGACTGTAAATGACTGTTGGATGTAAATTATCACTTTTTGAACTAAAATAAGTGTGTTTAGAGTCATTTTCCTGCCTGAAATCTAGTAAAATAGAAGCTTCTAAGTAGGAGGAAACAACTGTAAAAATGGCAATTTTGGTCACTTTGATGCTTTAAAAAGAGGTTATTCAATGTGAGGAACGATCCAATTGACATTTTGTATCATTTTTTGCAGAGTCCAAAAATCAATTTTCTGATGAAAAACTATGACCCCGGACCTGTTGAACTTTCTCCAGATGGTCAGTATGGTGATTTTTTCATGTTTAATCTTTTGACTGTAAATTACTACTGCATGTGAATTATTACTTTTGGAACTAAAATAAGTGTGTTGAGAGTCATTTTCCTGCCGAAATAGATCAAAATAGAAGCTCCTGAGTAGGAGGAAACATCTGTAAAAATGGCAATTTTGGTCACTGTAAGGCATTAATAATAGGTTATTCAACATGATCACGATCCAATTGACATTTTGAATCATTTTTTGTGCAGTCCAAATAATCTATTTTCTGATGAATAACGATGACCCCGGACCTGTCGAACTTTCTCCAGATGGTCAGTCATGGTGATTTTTTAATGTTTAATCTTTTGACTGTAAATGACTGTTGGATGTGATTTATCACTTTTAGAACTAAATTCAGTGTGTTTAGAGTCATTTTCCTGCACGAAATCCGTCAAAATATAAGCTTCTGATTATGAGGAAACATCTGTAAAAATAGCAATTTTGGTCACTGTGAGGCTTTAAAAAGAGGTTATTCAACATGAGGCACGATCCAATTGTCATTTGAATCATTTTTTGTACAGTCCAAAAACCAATTTTCTGATGAAAAAGATGACCCCGGACCTGTTGAACTTTCTCCAGATGGTCAGTAATGGTGAATTTTTTCATGTTTAATCTTTTGACTGTAAATAACTACTGCATGTGAATTATTACTTTTGGAACTAAAATAAGTGTGTTTAGAGTAATTTTCCTGATGAAATCAGTCAAAATAGAAACTACTGAGTAGGAGGAAACATCTGTAAAAATGGCAATTTTGGTCAATGTGAGGCTCTAAAAAGGGTTATTCAACATGAGGCATGATCGAATTGACAATTTCAATCATTTTTTGTACCGTCCAAAAATCAATTTTCTGATGAAAAACGATGACCCCGGACCTGTCGAACTTTCTCCAGATGGTCAGTCATGGTGATTTTTTAACGTTTAATCTATTGACTGTAAATGACTGTTGATGTGAATTATCACTTTTTGAACTAAAATAACTGTTTAGAGTCATTTTCCTGCCTGAAATCTAGTAAAATAGAAGCTTCTAAGTAGGAGGAAACATCTGTAAAAATGGCAATTTTGGTCACTGTGAGGCTTTAAAAAGAGGTTATTCAACATGAGGCACGATCCAATTGACATTTTGAACTGTTTTTTGTACAGTCCAAAAATCTATTTTCTGTTGAAAAACGATGACCCCGGACCTGTTGTACTTTCTCCAGATGGTCAGTAATGGTGAATTTTTTCATGTTTAATCTTTTGACTGTAAATAACTACTGCATGTGAATTATTACTTTTGGAACTAAAATAAGTGTGTTTAGAGTCATTTTCCTGCCGAAATAGGTCAAAATAGAAGCTACTGAGTAGGAGGAAACATCTGTAAAAATGGCAATTTTGGTCACTGTGAGGCTCTTAAAAGGGTTATTCAACATGAGGCATGATCCAATTGACAATTTCAATCATTTTTTGTACAGTCCAAAAAATCAATTTTCTGATGAAAAACGATGACCCCGGACCTGTCTCACTTTCTCCAGATGGTCAGTCATGGTGATTTTTTAATGTTTAATCTATTGACTGTAAATGACTGTAGGATGTGAATTATCACTTTTTGAACTAAAATAACTGTTTAGAGTCATTTTCCTGCCTGAAATCTAGTAAAATAGAAGCTTCTAAGTAGGAGGAAACATCTGTAAAAATGGCAATTTTGGTCACTTTGATGCTTTAAAAAGAGGTTATTCAACTTGAGGAGCGATCCAATTGACATTTTGTATCATTTTTTGCAGAGTCCAAAAATCAATTTTCTGATGAAAAACTATGACCCCGGACCTGTTGAACTTTCTCCAGATGGTCAGTATCGTGATTTTTTCATGTTTAATCTTTTAACTGTAAATAACTACTGCATGTGAATTATTACTTTTGGAACTAAAATAAGTGTGTTTAGAGTCATTTTCCTGTCAAAATCAGTCAAAATAGAAGCTTCTGATTAGGAGGAAACATCTGTAAAAATAGCAATTTTGGTCTCTGTGAGGCTTTAAAAAGAGGTTATTCAATATGAGGCACGATCCAATGGTCATTTTGAATAATTTTTGTAAAGTCCAAAAAAAATTCTAATAAAAAAGATGACCCCGGACCTGTCAAACTTTCTCCAGATGGTCAGTAATGGTGAATTTTTAGTGTTTAATCTATTGACTGTAAATGACTGTTGGATGTGAATTATCACTTTTTGAAATAAAATAAGTGTGTTTAGAGTGATTTTCCTGCCGAAATAGATCAAAATAGAAGCTTCGGAGTAGGAGGAAACATCTGTAAAAATAGCAATTTTGGTCACTGTGAGGCTTTAAAAGAGGTTTTTCAACATGAGGCACGATCCAATTGTCATTTGAATAATTTTTTCTTCAGTCCAAAAACCAATTTTCTGATGAAAAAAGATGCCCCAGACCTGTTGAACTTTCTCCAGATGGTCAGTAATGGTGAATTTGTAATGTTTCATCTATTGACTGTAAATGACTGTTGGATGTAAATTATCACTTTTGAACTAAAATAAGTGTGTTTAGAGTCATTTTCCTGCCTGAAATCTAGTAAAATAGAAGCTTCTAAGTAGGAGGAAACAACTGTAAAAATGGCAATTTTGGTCACTTTGATGCTTTAAAAGAGGTTATTCAACGTGAGGAACGATCCAATTGACATTTTGTATCATTTTTTGCAGAGTCCAAAAAATCAATTTTCTGATGAAAAACGATGACCCCGGACCTGTTGAACTTTCTCCAGATGGTCAGTAATGGTGAATTTTTAGTGTTTAATCTATTGACTGTAAATGACTATTGGATGTGAATTATGACTTTTTGAACTAAAATAAGTGTGTTTAGAGTGATTTTCCTGCCGAAATAGGTCAAAATAGAAGCTTCTGAGTAGGAGGAAACATCTGTAAAAATGGCAATTTTGATTACTTTGATGCTTTAAAAAGAGGTTATTCAACGTAAGGAACGATCCAATTGACATTTTGAATCATTTTTGTACAGTCCAAAAAGTCAATTTGCTGATGAAAAACGATGACCCCGGACCTGTTGAACTTTCTCCAGATGGTCAGTAATGGAGATTTTTTCATGTTCAATCTTTTGACTGTAAATAACTACTACTGCATGTGAATTATTACTTTTGGAACTAAAATTAGTGTGTTTAGAGTCATTTTCCTGCCAAAATCGGTCAAAATAGAAGCTTCTGAGTAGGAGGAAACATCTGTAAAAATGGCAATTTTTGTCACTGTGGGGCTTTAAAAAGGGGCTATTCAACATGAGGCATGATCCATTTGACATTTTGAATAATTTTTTGTACAGTCCAAAAAATCAATTTTCTGATGAAAAACGATGACCCTGGACCTGTCGAACTTTCTCCAGATGGTCAGTCATGGTGATTTTTTAATGTTTAATCTTTTGACTGTAAATTACTATTGGATGTGAATTATCACTTTTAGAACTAAAATCAGTGTGTTTAGAGTCATTTCCCACCCAAAATCGGTCAAAATTGAAGCTTCTGATTAGGAGGAAACATCTGTAAAAATAGCAATTTTGTTCACTGTGAGGCTCTAAAAAGAGGATATTCAACATGAGGCACGATCCAATTGTCATTTTGAATCATTTTTTGTACAGTCCAAAAAACCAATTTTCTGATGAAAAAAGATGATTCCGGACCTGTTGAACTTTCTCCAGATGGTCAGTAATGGTGAATTTTTAATGTTTAATCTATTGACTGTAACTGACTGTTGGATGTGAATTATCACTTTTTGAAGTAAAATAAGTGTGTTTAGAGTAATTTTCCTGCCTGAAATCTAGTAAAATAGAAGCTTCGAAGTAAGAGGAAACATCTGTAAAAATGGCTATTTTGGTCGCTTTGATGCTTTAAAAAGAGGTTATTCAACGTGAGGAACGATCCAATTGACATTTTGAATCATTTTTTGTACAGTCCAAAAAATCAATTTTCTGATGAAAAACGATGACCCTGGACCTGTCGAACTTTCTCCAGATGGTCAGTAATGGAGATTTTTTCATGTTTAATCTTTTGACTGTAAATAACTACTGTATGTGAATTATTACTTTTGGAACTAAAATTAGTGTGTTTAGAGTCATTTTCCTGCCAAAATCGGTCAAAATAGAAGCTTCTGAGTAGGAGGAAACATCTGTAAAAATGGCAATTTTTGTCACTGTGGGGCTTTAAAAGGGGCTATTCAACATGAGGCATGATCCAATTGACATTTTGAATCATTTTTTGTACAGTCCAAAAAATCATTTTTCTGATGAAAAACGATGACCCTGGACCTGTCGAACTTTCTCCAGATGGTCAGTCATGGTGATTTTTTAATGTTTAATCTTTTGACTGTAAATGACTGTTGGATGTGAATTATCACTTTTAGAACTAAATTCAGTGGGGGATATTCACAAGGACTTATCTCCGATTTATCTCTACCTTAGCTCATCAAAAGTGGAGATAGATTTAACACCCCATTCACAAGCGGGTGCAAACTGCAGACATCGCCAGTATTCCCGCGACAACTGCCCCAAAATTTAGCACCACGGTGGACACCACCAACTAACCCTAATGAGATGCAGAGTAGGCGTTCCCATGCAAAACAAACGAAAAACCACAACACCACTTTCACAACAAACTGCCAGATCTGCGATGCGAACCAAAAACAGGCGATAAGCCACGGTAGCACCAGGATTTAACACCTGCCTTTGCTGGTGTTAAGCAGGACGACTACCTGCAGCATGAAAGGGAGCCCAGCCAAGAGCCACATCTGAAGACCCACAGATGCCATGGAGACAATCATCATGCAGCTCC
>CAWUFW010032525.1:0-13777 GCA_963921515.1 Calotriton arnoldi | reverse complement strand
ATGAAAGTCAGATAATGGTACAGATGTGGGTGCAAAACAGGACTGTGGTACACAAAAATCTTGCGGTGGATGATGTTACTGAGTACATATATCAGTCTTTCTCCTAATTCAACTCGCCTTCTACATAACTGCACGATCAGCAGCAAACCATTGTCTGTTAAATGTAGATTTGATGTTAACAAAGAATATCAAGAGTATCAACCTACTATTCTTAACAAAAACCCGGCCTCAGGGACTCCAACCAGCCAGTAATGGATCTCCCCATCACCCTGTCACATTTAATAATACGGCTTGGTCTTGATCGAGAAAGTGAAACAGAGGGTGGTGAGGACACTTCTTCTAAAATATTGAACCAATTCAAGGGTTTCAAGTGGGAATTATCTTTCACATTCCAATTTCAGTGGAAATGAAAATCATGGCCGACAGCCTCGCCCCATAGCTCACCCCTCAGGGTCTCTACAAGGAGTATGGCCTGAGAAAAAAATTGCCCCTCCTGGCCTACCCTTCTGATGTTGGTGGCCACAAAAGATTCCTTGTCTAAACATTTGTAGCAATAATTCTGCTTTCTGTTTGCAACATTTGTTTGACTGGAAACCCTTGATGCCAAGGCTAGCTCTCATATCCTGGAGCCCTAAGTTTAGAGGAGTTCGTCTCGAGGGGCCTACATTCATCGCGTCGTGGGGTTACCACACCTTCACTGTAAGTACTGGTGCTGCTTCTCTTTCAGCCCTTGGTTGCTGTGTCAAGACTCAAGGCAGATGACAGAAATGGGGTCTCTTGCTGGTAGTGGCTTGCACTCCTGTCCAAGTAAGGATCCACACTCTAGTCGGTGATAAGTGTAGTACACACTAAGCTTACCTTCTGCTCACCCTCGGGTGTCTTGGCATAGATCAGTCAGGCCAAATTATAAGAGGAATGTATAAAAAGTATTTGTACACACACACACACACACACAGTAACCCAGTGAAAACACCACAAAAGTACTCCACACCAGTTTAACAAATAGCCAGCATTTATCTGAGTAAACAAGAATAGAACGATAAAAAAATCCAACATGCACAAGTCAAGATATGAATCCTTCAATATCAAATACAGTTATGGTGTTTAGAAAACAATAGCTCCAACTGGGGCTATTTGGTCATGCTTGACCGAGACAAATCCACAAGTTCAGTCCAACTTCAATGGAGCACGTGCCAGCTACAGGAGCTCGCACTGACCCCAGCACAGTGCCTTGGATGCATCACAAAGTCAAAGCATCGGTGCAATGCACAGAGGAGTGTAAGGTGGTCACGAAGGCAGGTGATGCGTCAGTGTCTTACTGCTATGCAGGTCATTGGCACGTTGGTGCTCGCGGATGATGCTTTGTGCAAAGGAGGTGAGGTGTCAGATGCGCCGATGTCACAGCTGGTGTGTCAATTCCATGAGGCCGATGCCGAACTACTCAAGCCACAGGTGCTGAATCAGAGTCAGAGTCAGAGCATCACGGACTTTGGTGAAGCGGTGCTTGAGACTCACGCAGTGGTAGTACTTTGGAGGCACTGTGGCACTGTGGGGCTTGCGTTGTAAGTCACGGTCATTGCGTTGCTCACTCAGTGAGTGGGGACCACGACTTGGTGCAGGCAGTAGAGATGCATTGATTTCGGTGGATTTGGCTGTTCCAAAGTGATGCTTGGAGTCGAGACGTCGATTTCTCAGTTGCAGCACCAGAATCACCTCCAAGGGTCCAGGACTGGGTTTGGTACCACTTGGCAGGTTAGGACTCACCCAGAGGAGCCTAGATGCTGGTAGCAAGATGCAGGTGCAGTCTTTGATTGCCCTGAGACTTCCAACACGAGGCAAGCTCAACTCAAGCCCCTTGGAGAAGTTTTAGAAAGCAAAATGTACAGAGCAAAGTCCAGTCCTCTCTATCCCAAGCAAGAAGCAGCAGACAGCAGGCCAACACAGCAAAGTAAGCAGCAAAGTGGCAGTCCCTCCTGGCAGTCCAACTTTTTCCTGGCAGAATGTCCTCGGTCCAGAAGTGTTTTGGTATTGGCTGTTATGGTGTCAAAGGTCCAGTACTTATACCCATTTTGACCTTTGGAGGTAGGAAGACTTCAAAGAAAGGTCTTTGTAGTGCACAAGACCCTGCCCTTCCTGGCCGTGGCTCCAGACACATTATAGGAGGGTAGGCAGTTCTTTGTGTGGGGACCAGCGCAGCCCTACTCAGGTGCAAGTGTCAATTCCTACCACTACTCTAGCTCAGGAAGACCCATCAGCCTGGTGATGGTCCATCAGAATATGCAGGACACACCTCAGCTCCTCTGTGTATGACTGTCTACGAGTGAATTCACAAAGCCCATCTGTCATCCAACCCAGAAGTGTATTCTTGGGACAGGCAGAGGCACCAAATGTAGAAAGTAAGAAAATGCCCTTTTTCTAAAAGTGGCATTTTCAGACCTGCAATTTACAAACCCACTTCACTAAAGATGTGTTTTTAAATTGTGAGTCCAGAGACACCAAACTCCAATTTTCTATCAGCTCCCACTTGGAAGATACCCGGGTAAAATGATGCAGGCCTGGTCCAATGCTAACCTATGGGAGAGATTGGCCTTGGTGCAGTGAAAAGTGACTTTAGCGGTATTTCACTGCGAGGACATGTAACACTTAAAAGCACATGCCCCACCTTTTAAATACACAGCACCCGGCCCCTGGGGCTACCTAGGGCCTACCTGAGGGTTGCCTTACATGTAGTAGGGTAGGTTTCTGCCACTCAAGTAGGTGTAGTTGCCAGGTCGACATGGCAGTTAAAAACTGCATACACAGGCTCTGCAGTGGCAGGCCTCAGACAAGATTCGAGGGCCACTCATGTGGGTGGCACAATCAGTGCTGCAGGCCCAGTAATAGCATTTGGTTACAGGCCCTGTATGAGGGACTTACTAGTAAATCAAATATGCCAATCATGGAGAAACCAAATGCCATTACTTTTTAGGGAAAGAGCATGTACACTTTATCACAGTGGTAATGTGCCCAGAGTCCAAACATCAGCAAAAGCGAAGTCAAGCACACATCAACAGCATTTGCAATGCAACAGGACTCGCATTTATGCGAGACCTATTGCATTGCAAATGGGAGTGCGGGCGAACGGAGGGCAGGGGGCGCAGAAGGAGCCGAACAACGGGAGTGCGGGCGGGGGGTGAGAAGGCACGGACTGCAGGAGGGGGAGAAGGCACGGGCAGTAAAGAGAACTCTCATTAAAGAAAAATAGTGCTCACAATCTAAATAACACATACTGTGCAACACTCAAAGTAAAGGGGCCAGTAACCATGGAAGGATACAAATGACTACACATGGCTGTCATAAGGAGGACTAACAAGCCTATAAAGCACTCGGAAGGCAGCGTTTAGGAAGGACAAAGAGACAAGCCAATGAAAAAGATGGGCGGGGAGTGGGCGGGGCTTCCTCACATAGTAAACTACCACAGATCAACCCCAGAGCAGGGCTTGCGCGCTGGCTCTGGGCTCGACCTAAAAATAGGAGGCCAGAGCAAAAATGCAGGGGAAACCATGCCAAAAGATGCCAGGTCTAACAGCAGCTAATGCAGCTTTTTGCAAACCTCAATCAACAACTGCTAGGACTATATTCTGTAACCTAATGGACGACATATATTATTAGATTTTTTAATATTGTACTGCGTAGTGACATCAGCAACTGTTTCCACAGCGTACTATAATGCGCTCATTCAAAATTGCAGTATTCACAGCTATTTTTTAAAAAGTTTTTGAAAGAAGATTGCATAAAAGCGAATCCTGATTACCTATAAAGCTGCCGCTATTCAAACCTTATCAAATAATGGTCCAACTTCGCATTTCCCTGCTTTACATCTTTACAGAGAAATAAATGAGGTTAGAAGGACCTAGGTACATGTACAGGCCTGATGCACCCAGGATGATTCAATTACTCGATGTTATCAAAGTACCCAGCTGTAATAGCGAGCGGCTTGCAAAGCACACACCTCTTCCAGCAGTCATTCCTTTCAGTGTTTTCTGCGAGGGTCTGAGGAATTTTGCACAATTTTTCATATTAAGACTGATTTTGGAAAACACTAAAAACGACAGAGTGAGAGAAGGGTTGATCTACAAAGGGAATAGAACTAGATGAAAGAGGGACAGACGCTTGCAGCGGGAGAGCAAAGGAAGTGGGGAACCCTGAGACAAGAAACACGACAGCAAGAACGGGCACGGGTACGGAGTAGCCAGGGGCTGCTAGTTGGCAGGTGTGGGAGAGGTTGGAAGAGAGAAGAGTCCTGAGGTTGCAAAAGCCAGAGGGAGAGTAGAGATCAAATGCAGCAACAGGAGAGACCAGGGGCTGAGGCAAATCCAAGGATGGAGGTGCACAATTATAGGGACAGAGGAGAGGCAAATCGTGAAGGGAAGATGAGAGCCCAGAAGAGAAGCCAGGGCTGGTCAGAGGGAGGCTAGGACAGGAGAGAGTTTGGAGTCAAAGATCAAGCCATGAACAGAGGTGCGAGAGACCAGAAACAGAGGAGAGACCTGAAAAGGTGAATGCTCTCACCAAACAGTAGGAAAAGGACAGATGAGATGCAATGTTTATAAGACAGATCAGAGTCAGAACAGAAGTCAGGGCAGATAAAAAATCAGCTACACATAAGAGGTCAGGTGTGGGTCACACCAGACACAAGAAAGAGCTCGTGGGCATATTTAGAATGCCCCCACTGCACTTTTACGCCGCAGAAGCATCACTTTGTGACGCTCTGGAGGCCCAGTTTGCTGGCCCATATGGCTTTACATGGCCTTGTGGAAATACGATCCCCTTCACGCAATATTCTGCAAGAAAGGGGCGCTCCATGGGTGCATGCTGTGGGTGTTCCCATGCAACACCCATGGAATCTGAACGCATTCCCCCATTTACAAGGTTTCATAAACTTAAAATAGGTCAGACTCTAACACCGGGATGTGTCCTCAAGTGGCACAACGAGGAGAAATACCTTTATTTCTTCTCGTTTTTTGCTCTTTCTGTGTGCTACATTCTGCAGCACATATAGAAGGAGGAAAATGCCATCAATTATTGTTTCTGTGCAGGAAGGTGTCCCTTCCTGCACAATAACAATCATCCCTGCAACTCAGGCACCCTTGCACAATGGTGCCTGCGTTGGCGCTAGGCAGCCAATTGTGTGCCAGCACGGAGGAAAGCACAGGGATGCATTGTATTGCTGTAAATTTGACGCATCCCTGCACTTTCCTAGATTGATGGATCACAGGTCGAAGGGTGCGCAGCTGGCAGGCAAACACTTGGACAGGAAACTCTGCATCAACCCTACAGATAGGTGCAGCGACATTACATTGGTCAGAGGAGATTGCCCCGATAAAGCACACATGGCCGGAGAGGGGTACGCTCGCTCCTAAAAACATCATAAAGTCATATGCCACATGAGTTAGGATAACATAGCCAAACAGTACCTAGCACACGCAGTGAGCATGCGCTCCCCATGCTGGACATCTTGGCACGGTATCCACTGGCCGCACTGTGTCCACGCGAGGTCGAGACCCACCTGTAATAACCATTTGACCATTAATTTATGACTCTAAAGACAGCAACCAACATTCCTCACCATATGTGGTACGCTGGAAACTTATATGACCTGTCGTGTTTTATATTAAAGAAGAACATCTATATATTGTAAATTGAGACTGTCCTCAGACCTCACACCTGTAACTGTTCTCCCGGCCGTAACATTTAATTAAACAAACTGTTCCTGTTTTGCCAAACACCTCTTGTCTTCTGTTTTTTTCCCAAGGATTTGTAACTCAAGCAACAGCACCATGCTACTGAGGGTTTGTACTTAGAAATTCAAGTTTGTTAAGTGGTGTTGAGTTCTGCATAGTTTTCAATTGAGATGTTAGCGAAGAAATCTTCTTGAAGGGAGTCCTGAAAGGGTTTTTGAAGGAGTGGAATTGAGATTTTTTTCTTTGTTTCACCTTGACACTGTGGGAGTGGTGTGAAATGAATGGAGAAGGATAGCACAGTGCTCCATCAAGCCGAGTGGCCTCTGATTGTGGGTGATGCAGATACGATGAGTGAAAGGGTTCTCCCAGTGAAATGGGTGGTTTCTTGATGTCCAGAGTATTGACAAGTGTTTCTAGGGATTCCTTCATTGTGTTTGTGCTGGAGTCGGTGGGTAAGGCGAAGTCTTTGGGGATTGCAAATTGGGAGTGCAGAATAGAATAGTAGGTGTGCTTTACTTATTTATTTATTCATTTTTCAGTTCTTATTTTTGTATTTTGCATTTCTCTGTACTTTATTGAGGTGGTTGTTGGTGTAACTCAGCTTTCTAGATGACATTCGCCACAAAAAGGATCAATAGTTTATCTTGATTGAATTTATTGGATTCACCCACATAATGATGCGGATTATGTCATTATAGGGTCACCAGTAACACTGTCTACTGATAAGTTATGATTGACTTATAGCAGAGGATGCCAGCACCTCTTAGTAGAGCTACTATGCTTCTGGTGATCATACAGCTCATGCACATTTCAGCATTATTTTTCCTGTTTGTATTCCATTCCTATATCTAAAGCTTCATTAGTTAACATAGTCTATGTTTCAAAGCCAGCGATGTCCTTGTTATGGGCTGTAGAGGGAGAAAAAGAGATAAGAAGAGATGCATAGGAAAGGCTAGAGAAGAGGAAAGATCAGTAGTCAAGAAGACTAGGAAAAGAGAGTAGCAGAATTGGGAACCGCCAAATAGAGTGGAGAGATCATAGACAGAGGGGAAAGGGCTGAAGCTGGTGATGGAAGGGATGAGGCAGGAGTCAGAGGGTAGGTGAGGAATAAGAAAGACCAGTAGTGATAGAGGTAGGGGATTGAGAAGGTAGGTATGGGAGACACCAGAGAATGAGGATAGGCCATGGACCAGAGAAGGGACCAGGAATGCTGGGGCCAGGTACAGATGTGATACTATGAACTGGAAATTAAAACCACTGACAAAAAAGAAAAGGCAGTGAAGGATGATGCTATACACAGACATTGAGACCTAGACAGAGACTGAGGCCAGGGTCAGAGACAGAGAGGAAGGATTGGCCAAGGACTGATAAGATGGCGTGGGACATAGGAAATACCATTATATGAAGAGCCCAGAATGGAAGAAAGGCATGGCAATAGAAGCAGTTGAAACAGTAGAAGCCAGATACAGGCATAAGCAGAGTTGTGGGAAGGTCAGACCAGGTACATAAGGGAGCATTAGCAACAGACGGGTGGAATGGGATAAGGAAAGCGAGAGCAGTTGCCTGAAAGAGAGAAAGACATAGATACTAGAACTACAAAGAGAACACATGGGGAGGAGAGCGTTTTAAAGCAATTGCCAGTGGAGAGGCAGATAGGTAGTCCAGGAACAGGTGAAGGATCTGGATATACAAATGAGAAAAGAGGACATGAAAGAAAACCAAAGGGTGAAATGCTACACATTATACATACAGGCAGCGCTCAAAGGGAAATGAAAAATGGCGAGCTTCTCTCACAGGATAGTGATGAGAAAAGGTGCTGTTATCAGGAACATACACCCTGAATACAAAAGTACTCCTGTAAACATATATTTACTTTACTCTGTGCTCCTGTGCTGGGGGCTGTACACTGCCTGCAGGCCACCACTGGTGCCTTGGCACCAGCAGGCTCCATCTTTGGCGTAGGGAAGAGTTTGGTGGGCAGGGATGCGGAACCGGAATGGTGCAATACTCTGTAGCTACAGCTCTCTCCCTTTCTCTCTCTGACTCTCCCTATTAACTCTCATTCTCCGGGAGAAATCTTTATTATAACCATTTCGTTTATTGCAGGTCATAATGGCACATTTTCACCATTTTACTTTATCTAAAGAAAATTTTAAAAATGTCTCTTAAGAAAAGGGACTAGAAAACACATTCAAAATCTCTCTCAAAGGTAAATAAGAAAAATGGGAGGCAAAATAGGAGGGCAATGTATTTAAGTAGGCTGCAGCCTACAGAAACTGATCCCTTCATGGAAGGGTACCCCATCAAAATTAATCCCATCATGCCTGCCAGAACAGTTAGGTCAGATATGTTTCCAAGCTACTGGTAAAGGGACCCTGTAGAAATGAGCTCTGCCTTTCTCCTCTTCTTCATCTCTGGAAACATCCTAAACTTTTGTTTAGGGACACAGGATCACCCTTGTTGCCTTCTGTACCGTTTTTCCTTCTGTACCCTTTCTCCTTCTGTGCCCTTTTGCCTTCTGTGCTCTCTTGCCTCCAGTATTCTCGCCCGTTTCCCCGCCGTTGCGTCCCCTGCTACCCCCGCCCCCTGCTCGCCCATTCGTCCCTCCCGCCTCCCAGCTGCTCCTCCCTCCCACCTCCCTTCTTATGGCGGCCGCTGCGCGGTGAGGAGAGCGACCCTTGACCCTGTTGCAGGCAGGTCGCTCCCCACGCTGCACAGCACCACCTGTTGTGCCCGTGTCCCGGAGCTCGCTGCTACCTCTGCTGACATAGGTTCGAGGCCCCTCTGCCTCTATTGTGTTTATTGCTTGTTGCTCCCTGTAGTCTGCGGATTCATTTTGTAATTGTTCGCCTTTTACTGTGCCCTTGTTGCCTTCTGTACCCTTTTTCCTTCTGTACCCTTTCTCCTTCTGTGCCCTTTTGCCTTCTGTGCCCCTTGCCTCCAGTATTCTCACCCGTTTTCCCACTGCTGCGTCCCCTGCGGCCCCGCCCCCCTGCTCGCCCATTCGTCCCCTCCCGCCTCCCAGCTGCTCCTCCCTCCCACCTCCCCTTCTTATGGCGGCCGCGCGCAGCGGGCGCGCCACTGGCACGCTGAAGGCGCGCCAAGGCAAGCCCGTCTGCACCCGTCCGTGCCTGGACCGCGCCCAGCGCCATACCCCCTGGTCCCCGTGAACGCCTCAACGACCGACGCCACTACGACGCCAGCACCCTCCACGCACTCAACACCGGACAATCACACACCTGCTTCCTGGCCGCCCCGAAGCGCACCCAAGGACCCTTCTCCTGCCTGAACTGCAGCTTCACCAGCCTCCGAGCCGCCAAACCGCCCGCTGAGAAAGGACGCAACCACCTCAGATGCATCCTACTACAACACCCGCTCCGCACGCAAACACGCCGTCGAACTCTGGGACCTGATCGACTCATCCTCCCCGGACGTCGCCTTCCTGACAGAGACCTGGATGAACGCCTCCTCCGCGCCCGAATCGCCATAGCCATCCCAGACGGCTACAAGATCACCCGCAAGGACCGCACCAACGGAGTAGGAGGTGGAATTGCCATCGTCCACAAGAACACCCTCCGGGTCTCGACCAGCACCGACGACACCCTTAGCACCGCCGAACACCTGCACTTCCAGATCCACACGGACCCCAACACCACCCTCAGAGGAACACTCGTCTACAGACCCCCCGGACCCCGGCCTCAGTTCAGCGACTCCATCTCCGACTTCGTCAGCACGCACACCATGGCCTCCACAGACTACATCCTCCTCGGAGACCTGAACTTCCACCTCGAGAACAACAACGACAGCAACTCCACCACCCTGATCGACAACCTGCCAACCTCGGACTCAGACAGCTCGTCACAACGCCCACCCACTCCGCCGGCCACACGCTCGACCCCATCTTCTCCGCAAGCTCCCATCGTCACCTTCAGTCACACCACCGAACTCCACTGGACCGACCATCGCTGCATCCACTTCGCCTTCAAGAAACCCGCCACGCACCACCGCACCCAACAGATCCACCGCAGCAGCTGGGGCAAAATCACCAAAGACCAGCTCAACACCACCCTCGCCCGGAGCCCACCCGCCGACCCTACCGACACTAACACCGCCGCCCGCAACCTCAGGCGATGGATCAACGACTGCGCCAACACTCTGGCCCCGATCAAGAAACCCTCCAACAGGCACACCGAGAAGAAAGCCGGCTGGTTCACGGCAGAGCTCCAGGCCTCCAAGCAAACCTACCGGAAACTAGAGAAGAAATGGCACCGCGAACAGACACCGGACAGCCATGCAGCCCACAAGAACGCCATCCGCAGACACCATCACCTCAACAGAACCGCCAAAAGGACCTCCTTCAAGGACCACCTCGACAACAACGCACACAACAGCAAAGAGCTCTTCAACATCGTGAAGGAACTCTCCAACCCCAGCGCCAACACCAACAACATCCCACCATCACAAGACCTGTGCGACTCCCTAGCCACCTTCTTCCACCGCAAGATCGCAGACATCCACGACAGCTTCAACAACGAGACCGCCTTCACATCAATCGACACCTCGGACCCCCCGCCCACCATCAACATCGACCCCCTGCTCACCTGGACCAACGTGAACGACGACGACACCATCAAAATCATGAACACCATCCACTCCGGATCTCCGTCAGACCCATGCCCGCACCACATCTTCAACAAAGCCAGCGCCACCATCGCACCCCATCTCCGCAAGGTCATCAACATCTCCTTCGAGACCGTCGACCTTCCCGGAGAGCTGGAAGCACGCCGAGATCAACGCCTTACTCAAGAAACCCAAGGCGGATCCGAGAGACCTCAAGAACTTCCGGCCCATCTTCCTGCTCCCGTTCCCGGCGAAGGTCATCGAGAAGATCGTCAACAGACAACTGACCCACTACCTCGAGGAGAACAACATCCTGGACCCGTCCCAGTCTGGGTTCCGCAGCAACCACAGTACCGAAACTGCCCTCATCGCCGCCACCGATGACATCAGGACCATGTTGGACAACGGCGAAACAGCGGCCCTCATCCTCCTGGACCTCTCAGCCGCCTTCGACACGGTCTGCCACAGCACCCTACGCACACGCCTCCACACCGCAGGGATCCGAGACAAGGCCCTGGAATGGACTACCTCCTTCCTCACCGGCAGAACCCAGAGCGTCCGCTTCCCCCTTTCCGTTCCGAAGCCTCCGGGATCATCTGCGGCGTCCCACAAGGATCATCCCTCAGCCCAACATTGTTCAACATCTAGCATGGCACCGCTCGCCCACATCGCCCGACTGCACGACCTCAACATCATCTCCTACGCCGACGACACCCAGCTGATCCTCTCCCTCACCAAGGACCCCCTCACCGCCAAAGCCAACCTCCACGAAGGATATGAAGGCCGTCGCCGAGTGGATGAAGAACAGCCGACTGAAGCTGAACTCAGACAAGACGGAGGTCCTCATCCTCGGCTCCACCCTCTCAGCCTGGGACGACTCCTGGTGGCCGACCACACTGGGAGCAGCACCAACATCCACCGACCACGCACGCAACCTGGGGGTCATCCTCGATTCGACACTCTCCATGACCAAGCAGGTCAACGCCGTTTCGTCCTCCTGCTTCAACACCCTACAAATGCTCCGCAAGATCTACAGGTGGATCCCCACCGAAACAAGAAGAACGGTCACCCAGGCCCTCGTAAGCAGCAGGCTGGACTACGGAAACGCCCTCTACGCGGGAGCCTCAGCTAAACTCCTGAAACGACTGCAACGCATACAGAACGCCTCTGCATGCCTCATCCTCGACATCCCTCGCCACAGCCACATCTCACCCTACCTGAGAGACCTGCACTGGCTCCCCGTCAACAAGAGGATCACCTTCAAGCTCCTCACCCACGCACACAAAGCACTCCACAACGCCGGACCGGCATACCTCAACAGTCAACTCACCCTCTACACCCCGAACCGCCAGCTCCGCTCCGCCGACCTCGCCATAGTCCCGCGCATCCGAAGAGCGACCACCGGTGGAAGATCGTTCTCCTACCTCGCCACCAAGACCTGGAACTCCCTCCCCATCCTCCTACGGCAGACCCAGGACCTACTAACCTTCAGGAGGCTACTCAAGACCTGGCTGTTCGAGCAGTAGCAGCACCCCCATCCCCCTCAGTGCCTTGAGACCCTCACGGGTGAGTAGTGAGCTTTACAAATGTTCTGATTGATTGATTGATTGATCTTTATGTGAAGTGCCCTTCTAGCGGAAAAAGGCTCAATAGACCATTATGTCTGTATTATTAGTGTTCCCAGTTCCCATCATTCAGATGTCTGTCCTTTCTGTCAAAGATGGAGGATATTAAAAAATGGAGAAAATACAACTTCTTGGCCTACTGGAGGACCTGTGCAGGTCTCGAGAGAAGTAATCTGGAAGATTGGATGCAAGTCAAAGAACAATTAAATTAAGAAGCACTGTATTCTAATTAGCTAAACTGTTGCGGTCTTTGCTCCTAAAATATTTGTTTGCAAGTTGAGAGCTATCAGAGATTAAAAAGTTTAGCACAAACTCAATTGCTGTAGCACAGCAATACTATGAACAATGCACTTGATACTCAAATCTGCCTCAAAAAGCAGCTGATGGGTCTCAAATTAAGTAAAGACATTTTAATGTTATGGTCAGCAAACAAAATGGGGAAAACCCCTATATAATCAAACACTTTACTTCACAATAGATTTGTTTGCATTTCATATGCTCAACATGAATATATTGCAGGTGTAGGAAGGTGGAATCTGACTATATGGTTGCCCCCACTTTTTTATGGTGTTTTGCTGGTTTATGACTTAGTTGGACTGGGACCCTGCTATTCAGGGCCCCAGTCTATCTGCTCTCTCTAACGACATGGAGTGCACTCTAGGTGCACTAGTGATTGGATACTGTGGTGCCTTATGAGTCCCTAGTATACGGTACCTTAGGTGCCAAGGGACATAGGTACTTCACAGGCCTACCAGGGGCTGCAGCATGTATTATGCCACCCTGGGAAGCAGACTAAATCTGACACCACAGGCCTGCTACTGCAGCCTGGGTGAGGTGGTGCTAGCACTCCTCACTGAGATATAGGTTTCCCTATATCTCTCCTGCACACACATATAACCCTATCAGTCACCCCTATGGCAGGCCCTATCAATCCTGAGGGCAGGGTGCTTGGCTTCTATGTGAGGGGATGCCTCTGCATGAGCAGGGCCCCTCTGCAGTTCTCAGAGTCCATTCTCTGGTGCTGTTTGTGGATGCGGTTAAACCATATACTCTTAAGTGCATTATATCCTCGCGTGTAGAATGCTAACTTTGGAATGGCTGCATCAAAACATGTCGTGTTTGGTGTCAAACATCTTGGAATACTACCCCTCGCCAATCCTGGCGGCGGGGTAGCATTCCACCCTTCTAGAGGGATAAGACATGTACCTGCTGTGGAAACGCGGTAGAATCCTGCAGAGCCCTGGCATCACAAAATGGATGCCACCAGTCACAGACACTGGGCTGCCCTCCTGCTGATGACTGACACTCACAGTGGAGGAAGCCCAACAATAGGCATCCTGTCACAGTGGAGGTGTAACCACCTCCCAGACAGGGTTTAGTGTATTGGGGCTGGGTGGGTGCACTCTTAGAGTGCTTTGAAGTCCTGCACTGGGGGAGCAGAAGGCTCCTCTGTGCATATGCCAGTTCAAACCAGCTCAGGGGCTACCTGCCCCTGCTCTGGCGCGAAACTGGACAGCGGGAAGTGGGTGTAGCCACCCCCTCCTTGACCCTCCCATAGGTGGGGTCATAGAGCTAGTCCATCCCCTCCTTTTAGTATAAGAGGGGGAACCTTGCCATTGCAAAGCAGATAACCCCTGGACGACGCTCTACAGAAGAATCCGGGCCCTTCGACGTTCCACTACCTTTGGAAGACAGAAGAATCTCCCTGGGAGTCAAGGAGTGACTCCCCTGCTTGGCAGGCACCAAAAACGACAACGACGGTCGCAAACTACGCTGCTCCCGCCGGAGTCCGAGAGTCCTTGCAGCCCA
>CAWUFW010032524.1:0-13778 GCA_963921515.1 Calotriton arnoldi | reverse complement strand
TCATATGTGGATGCAATGGTGGATGTGTAGTGTGCACGCGCTGGTGGGGGTTGTCCGCTTTTTCCGCCCTTGCACTGTGTGCGCTGTTTGCGTGCACTTGTTGTGTGTGTGCCTACCTGCGTCTCCGCGGTACGTTGCGTCCTTGGTGGTGCATCAGCAGAAGCATGGGAAGGGCCTGCAGTGCTGGATTCATGCCCGGGTGCCGCTTCTTCGTTGTCCGTGCTCTGCGTCCGTGTTCCGCCTCTCTTTCACGTGCGGTGTCTCTTTGCCGTGGGAGCCGTTTGTTTGCGGCATCGTAATTTATGCGCCGGGCGGGACGTGTTTCGTCGGACGGTGTGTGTCAGTTGTGCTGCGCCGCTACGTGTGCGGGCGCACTTTGATGGCGGACGGTGTTGCTGGCTTGCCGGCGGTGTTTGGCCTGCTTTTCGCATCGTAATTGGGCGGGCGTGTGGACTGCTGCGTGCCGGCGGTAACTCGTGGTTTTTGCATCCGCCAGCACGGCGGTTGTGCTTCCGCCCGCCATCGTAATGGGCCCCATAGTTGTTTAAAATATCGATTTTTTAATTAGTGTTATGTATTTTAGTTTATATTTTAAATGTATGTGATGTATGTTTTTTTGTATAAGTATTGTTTATGTTTTTTATTATATGTGTTACATTTTTAGTAATCAATTTTTTTAATAAAATTTTGCGTTTTTTAGTTCTGTAGCGGGTTGTGGGTTCATAGGGGAATAGGTTGGGAAGTAATTTAATTATAATAAATTAATGATCATTTTTTATTTATTAATATTTATTCAATTGAGATTTTATAGTGTTAACTGTGGGAAGTAATTTATTTATAATTAATTATTAATTGGTTGTTAATTAATATTAATTAATTAATTGATTACTAATTATGGTAATTATTATGGTATTATTGTGTAAGATTTTTAGGTGCAGGTTGTGGGGTTTATAGGGGTAAAGGGTGGGAAGTAATTTATTTTGATTAATTAATAATTAGTAGTTTATTTATATTAATTAATTGATTGAAAATTAATTATGGAAATTGTGTAATTAATTTCAGGTGCGGGTTGTGTGGTTTATAAGGGTAAAGGGTGGGAAGTAATTTATGTTTAATTAATTAATAATTAGTTGTTAATTTTTATTGATTAATTGATTGTAAATTAATTATGGAAATTGTGTAATTAATTTTAGGTGAGGTTGTGGGGTTTACAGGGGTAAAGGGTGGGAAGTAACTGATGTTTAATTAATTAATAATTAGTTCTTAATTAATATTAATTAATCAATTGAAAATTAAATATGGAAATTGTGTAATTAATTTTAGGTGTGGGATTTATAGGGGTAAAGGGTGGGAAGTAATTTATGTTTAATTAATTAATAATTAGTTGATCATTATTATTAATTAATTAATTGATATTTAATTAGGGTAATTGTTTATATTTTTTTGTGTGTGGTTTTACTTTTATAGGGGTAAAGGGTGGGGAGTAAATTAAGTTCACTTACTTTATAATTAGTTGTTAAATACTATTAGTTTTTTAATTGAAAATAAGTTTTAATGGTGTAATTAATTTTTTTACAGTTTAATTTTAGCTGTGGTTTGTGGGGTTTATAGGGGTAAAGTGTGGGAAGTTTTTATTAATTTTCATGAGTTTTAATCTGTTTTTTAATTAGTAATATTTCTTTAATTGGTAATTAATTATGTAAGTACATTTTTTTTAAATTTAGATGTGGGGTTGTGAATTGTGTGGTGTTATAGGGTAGAAAATAAAAAAGTTAATTTATGTAATGTTTTTGTTTCTAAATAATTTCTAATTAAAAATATTTATATGTTTGAAAATTACTTTTTATTTTATTAAATATAACATTTGTAGGTATTTGTCATATTCATTTAACATTATAATATGTTTTTTAAATTTGTAATATAAAATATATTTGTATTTTAATTTTTAATATATTTATATTATTTTTTATTTATTTTAAGGTCCATTACGATACCGGGCGTGAAAAATCCGCCAGGCATGGAAGCGGCAAAAATCCGCCCGCACACACCGTCTGAACACCGACCACGCCATTACGATGACACAAACCGAAACCGCCATCGGCGGATAAATCACACAAGATACCGCCCGCCATCGTCCGAGTCGGAGTCAAACCGCCCGCCACGGACGGAAACACGCACGACAACACAAAACCGCCCGCCCTCACGCCCGACACACCGCACGTGAGATTACGATCGCACCGCCATGAGCGCGGGAAAACTACAAATATACCGCCCGCCAGCGCAAACAACGCCGATGAGAATCGACACGGCAGAAGCCATGGCGCCCACGTCCCTGCACAGAAACCATCCGCTGACAAAAACAATCGCACACAACATGGCCAACAAGTCCACACAGCAAGGCACGCACAAATACACAAGCACAGTACACATCCCGAAAAACACCCCCCTGGACAAACAAAAACTACAAAGGCCAGAACCCCAGACACAACACACCTGAAAACAACAGACCATGAGGACACACCCACATAGGTAAGTACAAAAGCAGCACTCCCACAGA
Organism: Calotriton arnoldi; assembly: GCA_963921515.1. Lineage (NCBI taxonomy): Eukaryota > Metazoa > Chordata > Amphibia > Caudata > Salamandridae > Calotriton > Calotriton arnoldi. The sequence continues at coordinate 11,221 of CAWUFW010032524.1, read as the reverse complement.
CCACAACCCCTTGCAACATTGCAAACTAGAGAGGAGAGGAGAGGACACAGTGACACAGCAAGGACAGCAGCACACCACAGAAACGCACACATCACAACCACCACCACCACCACCACCACCAAACACCGGCACCACAAACCCCTGCACATTACACAACACACACCGCACCAGCACCACAAACACCATGGCACCACAAAGAATGCCCAAGTTCACGCCCATGGAGCTGACGGTCATGGTCGACGAGATCATCAAGGTGCACCCACAAATCTATGGGAACCTGGTCCAGCACACACCACTAGCCACCAGAAAGAGAATGTGGAACCGGATCGTAGACCAGGTCAATGCAGTCGGGACCTTGCCCAGGAACAGAGTCGAAATAAACAAACGGTGGAATGACGTCAAGAGCCTGGTCAAGAAGAAGGAGAGCAAGAACAGAGAGCTGGCTGCCGTCACTGGCGGAGGGAATCTCGCGCTCTTCAAGACCTTCAAAGCGTGGGAGGAGAAGGTGCGAGTCATCATACATCCCGAGATCCTCGCCGGATTAGCAGGGGGAGTGGAGGCTGGTAAGTACAAACTAATGTATACCAGCACACCGCTATGTACTCACATGCACTACCACCATGCCACAGCTCCCAGGGACAAACACCCCCATGTCCAGCACACAATACACAACACATCACACACACATGCAACAGACACCACCACACACAGCCCAAACCGAACAACTGTAAGATGCGTGGGGACATGTGTACACTCAGCCAGCCACGTAACCACCAACAGGTCCCCAAATATGCCAGAAGCGCCACAACGAGCACCCACCACACCCATGTGTCCGCCATAGCTGCACTAACCGACAAGTAACAGGTAAGTGGCAGGAACACAAAGTGCAGTGGGTGGGAGGGTGGACAGCCCAAGTACAAAACACACCAGGCCCCTAGTCCCACAGCACAGCAAGGAGGAGCATCCCCACACCCCACAGCCACGTGTCAGCCACCGCAGTGCACAACGACAGCCGAAAGGTAGACATCACGGTCCACAGCAATCGGTGTCAGTGGGTGTCCAGCCACCACCACGACCCACAACACCCCCCACCCCCACAGACCTGCAACATGGAGCACCCCCGCTTAGAACCATGTGGCATCCAGTACAGTGCACGCACGAACAACCTGCAGGTGGGAAACTGGACAGGGCTGGATTACTGGAGGCATGAGGACCGTAACACGACTCAACACATGGGACATGTCACGTAGCAGACGAACACGCAGCACCGCCCACCGTCACGAACAAGTGAACAATGTGCACACGGACATGAACCACAGACTCACACCCCACATGACCCATCACAAACACAGCAACACCCAAGGAGCCACGTCTGCCTGCACAAGCCACACTGAATATAGTACCACACGGCAGCCACTGTACAACCCATCACACACAACCGAAACACCATTGAAGTCCTGTCCATGTAGCCCCTACTGCCTGTCAACCACACACCCCACTACTACGCCTATGTAAGACAAACAACACTAGACGCAACAGAGCGGAACAACATAAATGCACACGAACACCACTGAACCCATCAAACACACAGACACACCATGCACATACAACATACCATCCATCCCATCCGTCAGCCCCAGTCTCATGAAAGGCATGTCATCCGCACAGCTGCCACACATACAGCAGTCACGCTAAGATACATGCCCATGACCAACCATGTGCCAGAAGTCAATGAAGCGCACGACACACTGTGAGCAACAACACACAACATGGGCCACACCCCCCGAGCACTGCAGTGATGCACATGGCACAGGGCAGCACGCACACCAAGGAGATGGGACAACTGCAATACGTTGGCTGGCACACAACCATCACTCACTCATAACGATGCGTCCAATGCCATGTCCAGTAATCACAACAGACAGCAAATATGCAGGCCATGTCAAGCATGCACACACCTCAAACCATGCACTGTCATGCTGCCACAACACATGTCACGTTCGGCACCCATGGCTCACAGCATGTACCCCAAAAGCATATTCCATCCCAAATGCGAATCTGGGGCATGGCCCCCATGTTGCCATATGCGTTCCTAAGCGTCCCATCTGAACACCAAAAGCAAAGTACAAACCAGACCCAGGATGGGCCAGGAGCCCGCATACACCAGAGTCACAATAAGTAGGGGCACAGCAACACACCCATCGGCATGGCCAATCCGTCCCATGCCACATGTGCACAGCACACAGTCCCATTGTCAAGCACACACAACTACAAATGCCACAGCCACACACACGCCTCCGGGAAACCCATGTACGAGATTGCACGAACTGTTAATGTCAGACGACAAATACATACTTCGCCAGGTGCAACACAATAACAAATCTCATTCTCTCCACAGGTGACGAACTGCTGGATGCTGGGGATGGAGACAGCAGCCAGCACAGCCAGCCTACAAGCCCCCAACGAGGACACACGGATGTGGAGGATCTGTCCTCCTCTTCGGACACGGACCACCAAGCAGGCCCATCTGGTGTGGCAGGGCCCAGCCGCTCCCCAGGACCCCTCCTACCCACCAACCCATCATCCAGGGCTGCTGAACATTCCCAGCCCCCTGCTGCCACTGTCGCTGCGGCCACACCCACGGTCATTGCGGCCACACCCACGGTCATTGCGGCCACTACCATTGCCGCAACCGCCACCATCGCCGCACCGACCACCACCGCCGCCACCACCACCACGTCTTCGCTGGCACCAGCCCCAGCGCAGGTGGTGGCCCGGCCGACTGGATCCACCCTGGGAGCCACAGCGAGGACCGTGGTGAGTAATGTGGCTAGTGGGCAGGCCGGTGGCAGCAGGACTGGTAGGAGGAGCAGGGTCAGGGAAACGCAAGTCTCCCTGGGAGCCATGCCCTGCCTCAAATGGCCAGAGTCCTTGGGGCCTATGAAGAGGCCCAAGAACAATGGGTCAGGTCTGCTTCAGACACGCGGGAGGTGCTGGGGGTGCTGAGGTCCATGGACGCCCGTATGGGCCAACTCGTGGACCTCATGGGCCAGCTGGTGGTGGCGGTGAGGTCACAGCCAGGGACAGCAGCTCCCCTCCGCCACCACCTGCCGGGGCGCAGGGTCGAGCAGCAGTGTCCAGTTCCCCTGCGTCCACAGCCAGTGAGCACACCTCAACCACCAGCATGTCGCAAGCAGGCACCCCCTCGCAAACGTGGAAGGGGCCGTCCGAAGTGGAAACAGATCTCCCGGGAGGACTTCGCACGCTCCAGACGCAAGTGAGGCAGCCAGCCAGCCTTCCTTGACCACCCACTGCATTGACTTGGACTACGATCCCACTCCACACAGCCATCTGGATGGCATGTGTGTGTTGGACTATGGACATAGAACCAGTGGGTACACCCTGAGCATCACGCAGCCATGACCGACAGCTCATTGTCACTGCACGCACCACTTTTGTCATCACCTTACACACAATCACATGTCACAGTTTGAAATAAATGCACCTCTTACACAAACTGCTGTTTGTGCCCTGTGTTTTATTTGTACGGAATACAACGGCCACCTTGGGCGGAAAGGCACCTGATGCGTGGCATGGCAATGGAACCGGAGGGCCTGTAGGGACCTAGGGGTGGGAGACAGAACAGGAGCACATTCAATGAGTGTGTCACACACCCATCACACAGTACATGTCAACAACTACAAGCAATGTACACACATCGCACAGAGCAATAGGGCACAATGCCACAGCCACCAACAGTGGCATACTACCCTGGCCATGGAGCGTTGACACACAGCACGCAGTGAACAAACGGCCACCCTGACACAGCACACACACACCTGCACAGACACAGCCACATCAGCCGTCGTACATGGACACTCACCGTCAAGTGAAGTAGTGGGCGATGAGCTGCTGCCGCACATTACCAGCTTCCTCCTCTCCGCTGTCCTCCTCACTCGAGCTGTCCTGGTCTGCGGGCTGGGGCCCTGGTTGATCTCCGTCATCCACGATGAGGGGGATCTGCTTCCGAATGGCCAGATTGTGCAGCATGCAGCACGCCACCACTATCTGGCACACCTTCTGTGGGGAGTACGCCAGCGCACCCCCGGTGCGGTCCAGGCACCTGAACCTGGACTTGAGGAGGCCAAAGGTACGCTCGACCACACGTCTGGTCCTCCCATGTGCCTCATTGTAGCGATCGTCTGCTGGGGTGCGAGGATTCCTCAATGGACTGAGCAGCCATGCCCCATTCGGGTACGCAGAGTCACCTGGGTGTGAGGGACACAGAGAACCGTTGCTATTCCAACTGGACAGGGGACAGCATCGCACAACCAGCACGCTACACCACTCCACATACTCACCGACAATACAGCCACGATCCTGTTGCAGATTGGACATCAGTCGTGGCAAGATGCTGTTGCGCATTATGTGTGCGTCATGGGCCGAGCCTGGGAACTTTGCACACACGTGGGTGATCACCATGTCCGCAAGGCACACCACTTGCACATTCAGGGAGTGCGTGTGCTTCCTGTTGCGGTACAGGTGCTCAGTGGCCTGTGGTGGAACAAGGCCAACATGTGTGCAGTCAATGGCTCCAACGACGTGTGGGATTCTGCCAAGGGCATAGAATGCACCCTTCACTGCCGCCAATTCACGAGCCCTGGGGAAGCGGATGTACCTGTTTCGGTACAGCATCATGGCTGCCAGTACATCCCTCAGCACCTTGCTGAACATGGGCTGGGACATCCCTCCTCCACTGCCCACTGTGTGCTGGAATGACCCAGTGGCGAAGAAATGCATGGCGGCCATCACCTTAGCCGTGGGGGTGACAGCTGTCGGATACACCCTGCGGGGACGGAGATGGGGTTCCAACATGGCACACAGTCGATGCAGGGTTGGCCTGTCCAGCCGAAACTTCCTAATGACCTCTGTATCGTCCATGTCCGCCAGCAATTGGTATGGGCGGTCAATGTTCGGTCTCCGCCTAGGGAAAATGGCAGTGGACACATGTCAAAGCAACACAACACATAGCAATTTCGCATACACATCACTGACATGACTGAGCAAGCACATGAGCCACAGCCCAGCTGTCAAGCTGGGACGGCACGGCCACAATACACTTACACAGGTCTCCCAACAATGGCAATGGCTAGTGATACAAACCACTGCCATGTGCATGCACATGGGGATCTAGGCCCCAATGACTTGCGGGGCGTGCTGATGGGGACTGACTGCATATTCGTCAAGCGGCAACGCCACGGCAACATGAATGTCTGCTGAGCATGGAACTGCTTCCGAGGCTGGATGAGTATGGCACACGACGACGACGATGTGGGCACAGGCTGAGCGGCCAAAACAAGTGGGACCTGTGGCACGAGGGGATATGAGACAGTAGTAGGTGTCAGCACTGCACCCTATGTACAGCACTGTACGGATCACACCTCCCGAAACATTGACAGGTGTCCACATTGACAGCCCCATGCCAAGACGGCTGTGTGCTTGCAGTCACACGTCACAGGTGAGAGGTTACATTGCACGTGCCAGGTGGCAGACGTACATAGTGGGAGCTGGCATGTGTGTGCATGTGTCTCCTGTTCAGGATCCACCAGATGGGCGCTGACTCTGTACTGAGCATTGGACACAGCATGTTCCGTGGAAGGCTTGTGGTGTGGGATGGTGGCACTGGATGTGCCTCCGTTGGGTGGGGGGCCATGCACAGGGCGGGTACGTCGATGATTGCGCATTGTTGGTCACGGTGGGTGCACCCACTCAGATGTGTTGCCCTGTGTTCAATTCCTATGTCCGCATGATGATGGACTGTAGATGTGGGCAGACTACACATTGGTCGATGTGCTGTCTATATGCATTTGCCTTCACACCAGGCACAGCTGCCCCTGCACATGTGACCCCTGCTGGACTCGCTGCTGGGTCTGTGGAGCTGATGCACCTTCTGTGCGTGGGGCGGACAGCTCTCCTCACTTCCCTCATTGCGCATGTCATGACTTTGCCGCAGGTGACATGGATCATGGAGGGCCCACATGTACGCGTGGGTAGGCTACACATGATTGTTCACTGGTCGCCACCCCCAGTCAGTGTTTCGAATGGGAAGGTTGTCGTGCTGGTGGTATATTCGATGTGGCGGATGGGCGGGCCTAGGTGCGGGCTTACATTCCGGACATGGGGGTAGTTGGATTGGCGACTAGTTGCAGTACACACGGGACACGTCTCTTCCTTTCCACATCTGGGTCATCCCTTGTACTCACTGACAGTGATACAGTCATCTTCGCCCCAGCCCTCATGTCCTCCCTCGCTCCCCCAATATGCATGTGCACCTGCGAGGCTAGCGCTTGCACAGGCAGCCCCAAGCTCGCACCAGAGAGGGCAAGGAGTGTATGTGTGGGTCCAGTTGCACGAGTGGGCTGTCTCAGGGTATGATGTGTCGCGGGACGCCCGTCCACCTGCGTGGTGCCCCAAATGGAGACCCGGCCTGCATGGACTATGCATCACAGTCTTCGCTTCCGGATCCGCCACCTGCGACACCCAGTGGCTGTGGCTGCCCTTGCGGCCAGGCCGCGTCCGTCTGTGGCTGATGGCCCACACATTCACTCTTTGGCCTCTCTGGGGAGGGCTCGGGGTGGTGGCGCACGCGCTTGCACTTAGTCGCAATGGCATGTGGCGTGGTTGGTATGATGGGCAATGGATGGGATGGTGCGAGCCACCTCCCGTGACGTCAGTGCTGCTCGTGCTGTTGTGCGTCCCCCCTACACTTCCATTTGACTTGTGCCATGCTAGAAGTTGAGGTTCTATTGCCTGCGTGATATGACCAGGAGGAGCGCGAGGAGACCTCTCACACACCATGCTCCACTGCCATCCCGTGCCCTGTATCGCCTGTGCGGATTGACTATGTTGGGGTTACACCTGGTCGACTGGGGCTGTGTGTGCCTTGTCAAGGGGCATGGCGGGCGCACAACAGGATCCAGCTTGTCCACAGAGGGTGGGCTGAGGTGCGCATGGTACCGCTTTGTACGTGTGCCCGGCTGCTGTGCACACACGTGTTCACTCCCCCGACAGGTGTCCTCTCACAATGCCCAGGGAAGCGGTGTTGTACTGTTCATGACCCCTCCCGACACGGCGTGCTCCAACTTGGCATGTGCGCATCTACCCGTCACACCCACCCACCTGAGCACTGCGTCCATACGACTTCACACGACACATGTGTGTCTTCCTCAGTTGTGCTACTCATTTGCGTTGACATCCAATACCAGTGGACTACATGGTCATGTCACGACTGCCGTGTACTTCACATACTCTCATCCTCTCTCATTCGTACTTGTGAAATGAGTCAGCGGAGACAGTTTTGGTTTCAAACATTATATTGAGTCTTCTGTCCTCTGTGATGCAGTATAGTGGACACTACTGGCAGCGGAATACATGTTGAGGATATACTGAGCATGATTGCAAATGGGATAGGGTGTGGGTTACATGTGATTGGCTGTTGCATGTGGGATGTGGGCTTCAGAGTTACATCTGCTTGGCCAAGGCTGTGCTAATGTACATTTACGTATAGCTGCGGAGCTGCGGACTTTGACACAGACGGTATACATGTAGCCTACCAGACCGCTTGGCATCATGGGCACAGTCCATCTCAGTTCCATGTGACAGGTTTGCTGCGGTTGTTCCTCATGCACGCGTGCATGTGAGATGACATCAGGGCATGTGCTTGCGTGCATGCAGCGGTGTGCCACTTGTTGTTGCAATGTGGTGGTTACTGGACATGTCACAGTCACTGGGGTCGTGTTGTTGTTGTATGCACTTGTCGTCCATGCAAAGGTCCTGGTATGGGATTCCCGGGGCGGGGGTGGGAGGGGTGCAGCACCCACAGACTCCAGGCGACCTATTCATGTCCACTGAGCGGTGTGTGTGTCCATGGGCGCTGGATCCATGTCGTGTCCTGGTTGTTCGTGCAGTTCCGTCCATGTGGGTGCGATACACAGACCCCATGCCACTGCCTCCCACGATGCATGCGGTGTTCCTGGATGTGATGGGGAACAGTGTGCATGTCCCGGTCATATCCGATGTCATGGCGATGTCGTTGATGGTGTGGTAACAGTTGCCGGTCGCTTGGTATGGCTGTTGTGGTGGTGACTGGCCAGTCCGTGCGGAAGCTAAGCATGGGTGCGGGGTTGGACATCATAGGTCAATCGGGGAACCTGCGTTGTGGTCCGACGAATTTACAGGTTGTCAGGTATGCGATGCCGTCCAGCAGGGCTTCCATGTCATTGGTGGTGTACATGTTTGCCAGCCAATGTAGCGGATGGTGGCTGTCAAGGTGTTGTTCGTAAGTTGTCCCTTGGAGGACCATGATGGGGCATGCTGGGTGACATTCGATGTAGCTGTTCTCGATGATCCGTCGTGTGGAGGCACAGTGGTCCCATTTCAGTGCGGGTGCGATGTTGGCCACATACGCCATGCCCCCATAGGCAGAGCAGGCCCTGTCGTGTGCGCTCCAGAGGGAGGAGTAGTGGTAGCAGGTCCGCCTTTAGACATGCCGGGTTGGAGAGGCATATCTCCACGGGATGCTGGTAGGGACACCTCCGACAGTAGAAGACGGGCATGACGCAGCTGAACAATGTGATGCGGTAAGTCAGTCGGTAACTTACGTTCAGCAGGGACAGGAGATCGCATCCCAATATATGTATCAGGTTGGTTTTGTACAGCTTGAGCTGTCCGGCGTAGTTGGGTAGGTGTGTTGCGGTTGCCATTTCGCAGCGGTGCGTTGTGGTGGCGTGCTCCGGCTGTGTGTGCAGTCTGCAATGTGCACGCTCCGATGTTGCTGTGAGCTCTGTGTAGTCGTAGGGGACAGGACTTGTGTTCTGTTGGCTTGTTTGGAGGACACGGGCCCTCATCCCACATGCTTCTCAGACAGTTCAAGGTCAGTGATGTGTGACTCCTTCCAATTAACTTGCATGTGGCCGACATGGGGGAGTGTTTTCTTCTTCTTCCCCGTCCGTTGTGTGCTTCTGTGATATGCGCTATCTGCCCTGTGGTCGGTCTCCTCGGCATGCCTGTGTTGGTCTTTTCTTGGACAATGGCTGTATTCACCGGCTTCTTTCGTAGGGCTGTGGTTTCGGAGTTGGAATGGAAGGTCATTCAGTGCTGTCTGCTCTCCCTTGTGTGGGCGGCAGGCTGCCTTTCCGCTCTGCGTTAGGCCTTGTGTGTGAATGTTATTCTTGGGCCACCTGTTGTCGGTCCCCGGGCTCTTTGGTGTTCCGTTTATATGTCTTGTTCATATGTGCAGGGTGGTATGGGTGTTTCAGTGTGGTACTGGCGTTCCTCTTCCCGAAGGGGCCCTGCTTCTCCTAGTTGGTGTTGCCGCCGCTGTGTGCTTCGCCATGTTTGTTACACTGGGGTGTGTCCTGCTGTTGCGTGACTTCACTGACATGTGTGCGTCGGTTGTGTGGCTTTGGGTGTTGTCCGTGAATTGGGCGTTGGGGACATGTCTGTGGCAGGCCTGTCACGTGTCATGTGCGTTCGGGGTGGGGCTGATGTGTGTGCTGCTTGGTTGTGTCCCTGTGTCTGTGTGCGACGCATGCATGGCGCTGCGGTTGGCCTCTGCGTTGTGCGCATGTGCGGCGGCGTCATCGCCGCTTTGGGGCCGTGACGGGGTCGTTGGTTCCTAGTCCCAGGTGGTGTGTACACATGTGTTACGCGATGTTACGATTTGGCCTGTGTGTCATATGTGGATGCAATGGTGGATGTGTAGTGTACACGCGCTGGGGGGGTTGTCCGCTTTTTCCGCCCTTGCACTGTGTGCGCTGTTTGCGTGCACTTGTTGTGTGTGTGCCTACCTGCGTCTCCGCGGCACGTTGCGTCCTTGGTGGTGCATCAGCAAGAGCATGGGGAGGGCCTGCAGTGCTGGATTCATGCTCGGGGAGCCGCTTCTTCGTTGTCCGTGCTCGGCGTCCGTGTTACCGCTTCGGTTTGTCGTACGGTATCTCTTGGCCGTGGGAGCCGTTTGTTTGCGGCATCGTAATTTATGCGCCGGGCGGGACGTGTTTTCGTCGGACGGTGTGTGTCAGTTAGCTGCGCCGCTACGTGTACGGGCGCACTTTGATGGCGGACGGTGTTGCTGGCTTGCCGGCGGTGTTTGGCCTACTTTTCGCATCGTAATTGGGCGGGCGTGTGGACTGCTGCGTGCCGGCGGTAACTGGTGGTTTTTGCATCCGCCAGCACGGCGGTTGTGCTTCCGCCCGCCATCGTAATGACCCCCTTTGTTTTTTAAATATTTTTGTTGTTGTTAATATTTTGTTTGTTTTTAATTTTGAACTGACTGGAGTGAGAATATTAATTGTTACCCCTCTGCAATCCAACACTTTCCCTACTGTTACAATTATTGGAGTGGGAATAGTAAATTTTATCTCTCCCCAATCCAACAATTTCCCTACTGTTACACTTATTGGAGTGGGAATAGTAATTTTTACCCCTCCGCTATCCAACACTTTCCCTATTGTTGCACTCACTGGAGTGGGAATAGTAATTTTTACCCCTCCGCAATCTAACACTTTCCCTATTGTTGCACTGACTGGAGTGGGAATAGTACATTTTATCCCTCCGCTATCCAACACTTTCCCTACTGTTACACTCACTGGAGTGGGAATAGTAAGTTTTGCCCCTCCGCTATCCAACACTTTCCCTACTGTTGCACTCAGTGGAGTGGGAATAGTAGTTTTTACCCCTCCGCTATCCAACACTTTCCCTACTGTTACACTCACTGGAGTGGGAATAGTAGTTTTTACCCCTCCGCTATCCAACACTTTCCCTACTGTTGCACTGACTGGAGTGGTAAATTTAAGTTTAAAGATTTTTAAATAGTTTAATGTTTTAATTTATAATAGAATGTATTTGTTTTTAATAGATTTTATGTTATTGGTATATATATATATATATATATATGTATATATATATATATATATTTGTAAATTATTATATAATTTTAAAATTATAAAATAAATTAAAATGAATAGTTATGAATAGTTTAATAATTGTTTTAAAGTAAATATATATATATTTATTATTAAGTAGGTGTTTTTAACTTTTTTAATTAAGTTTATTTGTTATATTTGTTAAAATGTATATTAAATCTACTGTATTTTTTTATTAATTGTATTATTTAATATTTATTATTTTATTTTATATATATATAAAAATCAATATTTTGTAC
>CAWUFW010032523.1:0-13778 GCA_963921515.1 Calotriton arnoldi | reverse complement strand
CCATGGATTGAACTCTGGATTATTTCTGGAATATTTGTTTTCCTGCTTTGGCTAGCTTTGGTTATGACTATGAGCGTGCTTATAAATGGCAGATACATCCATGTAAACACTGAAAGAAAAGATGTGAACTTACTTTTGAAACCTCTCATAAATCTTCCCATCGTGAAGCAAGAGGCTTGTCAACAGTGAACATCACAGCCATTCCTATACAGGATGGTATAGTGTGGGACAAAACAGATTTTGATATTTTTGGCCCGGCTGAAACAATTGAACATTCCACATTTGTTTAAAAATTTCACTAAGTGATCTCATTTCGTCCAGTACCTATTCTGATGATTGGGACTTTGAGACTGTTAGCGACTAAGGGCCGATTCTGATGCGGGTTGGAAAAGCTTCCCGACCGAATCGGTTGGGAAATGGTGTCCGACCCACTCGGATCGGAGAAAGTCCGACCGGCGGAGTAGGATGCATCCGGATGCTTCCAGATACGATTTGGTTGAACTCCCATTGACTTCAATGGGAACATTTGTTCCTAACCGCATCAGAATTGGGCCCTCGGTCGGGAAGACACGTTCCCGATCCGATTTTGAAGGGAGCAAATGCCGTTAGGAGGCCTTCCTAACCGCATCAGAATCAGGCCCTCGGTCGGGAAGCTTTTCCAACCCGCATCAGAGTTGGGCCCATAATGTTTGACCTAGAAAAATCTGCTGCATTTTCTAAAAGTGAATATTTAGAGGGTTCATCAGACTATGAACAGCTATATTGCTATAACCACTATGGTCATCATTATTTGCATAAATCTGCATACCCTAGAAGTGTGTTTATGTTTAACCAATGGGAGCATTGTCCTACACCACCAAAAGGTAGTTCAAAAACATTTGTTAATAAGTTTCCATATTTTTCAGGTTACAATACATCTGATCCAGAAACGTTTTACTATAAAAATGTAAACAAAACAGGAATGAAAATTATGTTAACAAATACAAAACAGATTTATTCTGCAGCATTTAGTGCCCAACTGTCTAGACAGGGTTTCGTCTTTTGGAAAGACACAATAGACACAAAAACTGTCTGGGGTACTAAAGATTGGCAAGTGCAGGGGATAGAAGCTTTATTTAGAGCCTGCATCATCCCTGAACAAATAATGTTTTTGAATGAAACTGTCCAACAAACATCTTGTCTTCGACTCAGCCAAGATCAAAGAGATGAAAACACCTTCTGTACCAACACCTGCAAGTGATAACAATACACAGGCAGCGGTTACAGTTGACAAAATACTACAACTCAACAGATCTAATCCTGATTGGAGAAAATGGTTGATCTGGCCCACAGACACGAACAACTGTCAGGAAAGATTCCTGAATAAAACTCAGGGCTTTACTATTCATAGGCCAGACCCAAGATACGTCCAAAGACAGCATCCAGGGGTAGTAACAACATACAGTGTAGGTAAATTATGCCTCGATTGGCTGCAGAAATCTACACTACAGGATGTGAAACAACACTTATCCTTACTTAAAGAAGACGCAGACCTTAGGGAATTCTTGCTTGGACCAAGAAAACTGCGCGTCAAAAACGTTTCATATATGCCGGCATTTATGCTACCTATAATGAAGCATGGAAAGTGTCACAGATGGAGGCCGCAGAACGAATACGTGAACTTGATCGTATTAATTTAGAGAAAACTCTCTCTGTGGTCGACAATGGGTTAACAACTTTGTCCTCCAGAATATATTCATTGGACGGCATTGTATCCTCTGCTATCGACATACTGGAACAAGAATTGGCGATGTTACAACAAGGCCAATCTCAATTCCGTTCTATTGTGTTATTAAGCTGGACGCTGCAATCCTTGCGTGCAGGCTATGTGCCTTGGCGCTTTATCAACACGTCAATTCTGTTTGCAGAATACAATCTAACTGATAAACAGATCGAACTGGCACAAAGAGGAGCAGAGTATACAGTGCTGGGCATTGAAAAACTGGAAAAGTTACCATTCACAGTGGCAGAAAAACCAGCTACAGAATGAGCTTATTCATGGCAAAATCACACTACCTGTGACTACTTTTCAGTTTCAGTATTGCCTCAAACAAATGCAAGCAGGCAAATATGAAAGGTTGGGTAAGGAATACATTAAGACATCTTGGAATTTACCATACACATATAGATGTTGGAGTGGGGATCGTGAAGTGTTTCTGAGCGGCACTGTAAAAATGCACTGAGCGGTTCACTAATATGTCAGGACATTTCTTTACACGGGGCTTGTAATGGTTCTGTGGCAAATTTGTCTTGCCACCAGCAGGAGTACACCAGCTGCTGTGATTAATCCAACGTTTGGACAACTTTCTAATGGGAGTTACCTCATATTGAATGATCAGAGTTGCTGCGGCATGTTGCCAGGCATCCCATATCTAGTAACGGTTCAACTCCAGGGTCACTTGCTGTATGCAAGTATTGTTTGCCCCAATAGACACAGTCAGGGAGTCGCCTTTGTGGCCTTCGCTGAACGTCTCTTTTATAAGATTTGATACTTTAAGCAGAATGAAAGCCATGCTTTTACAACAAACAGTGCCTTTGACCTCGGCCAAAGAAACCTATGATCTACAAGTCGCAAGGACTTCGGCTGAGATACAGACTTTAATACGTACAAACTGCCCTATACATTTCGTGGAAATGATAGGATGTATCTTTAACATGTCTGATACAAGCGGAATTGTACATGTATTTAAGAGCATCTGTTCCGGTCTGTTAGCACCTTTCCAGGCAATTCTCGGAATAATCCCAAACTTTGCACATTCGGTGTTTGGTGGCATACCATTAATTCTAGCACTTGTTGCCGGAATTCTATTTCTCTTCCTGCTATTACGCTTATGGCCAGCCTATTCGCAGACATCACTCCGAGCGAAGTGGAGAAAGCTCTCCTTGAGCGAAAGTGCTGTGAGCGAATAGTACAGCTTTGGGCATGAATCGTCTACGTGAACTTAATACCACGTGGTTCCTGTCGTTCAGACCAATCTGACAAGATTGCATCTTACCTGTTCTACGATGCCTGCTATGCGGTGAAGAATGCGTGTTGGACACCTGTCTAACATTTCCATCAGCTACGCCTAATGGATATCGATACTCTGCTGGACCCGATAACGGCCCATGCTCCGTGTTGTCCCCAGAGGCTACCAATCCTGATGACGGCATTCATTGAGATCTCACAGACGCTCCGGCTGCTGCTGAGGTGACGAGATGGATCGACAGGCACACAGGTAACAACGGACGCGAACATTGCTGCGGCATCCTATGCTGAAAGCGATGCTTCACATCTCTGTGCAATTAATCTACTACACGAGGTGTTCCGAATGTCACCAACTACAGTGGACGATATTTTGTCTACAGAAATAGATGATCTCATGTTTACACCAGACCCGTACACTGACTCTGATTCAGCCCACAGTGTTCCAGAGATGCAATAAAAATTTGGCCTTCTATATTTCAAAAACTTGGAACTCTTCCCATATTGAACCTTTTTCCGTTTTTCAAATTAAATGGCAAATCAATCTGTTTGAAGTAGAACTATTCTTATAGTACGGACTTCGCGGTACTTTCTCAGACACTTTGTCATCTTGTTTGTCTAAAAAGTTCATTAATTTCCATGACATGAAAAGACTTTGATTTTTGAACAAATCTAATCGAGCATTTTTCTGTCACATGTAAATATTACTGCTTATTTCATTCAATTTGCATTTTTTTTATTATTTTCAAATATATGCCTGAAATGAAAAGCAATGCTTAAAATGTACAGTACCTTTTGCATTTTAATGGGTTTTTAAATACTTTTTAATGCTTTTAAGAAATATCTTTAGCAATATGCAGTACTCCATTTTATGTTTAGCATTTTAAATGTTTAGCTTTTATATTATTATCGTACACACGAAAGTGGAGTGGGTGTTGTATTCCTCTTAGGTGTCCGTATATAGGTTTTCCTGTATCATGTCCTTATATAGGCACAATTCGCCCTGCCCTTATATAGGCATAAAATCCCAGTCCTTATTTAGGCATTAAACCGTGCACTCCAAATACAGGCATGGTCTCCGACATCCGTCCACCCTAACGTCACAACGAGTTCTTGAAGAACAGACCCTAAGGCTTCGGGAGTTTCCTAGCACAGGACTATTGATTTCTTCAAGGACTCATCTATTGCTCATGAACCGTTATACCTTAAGGGTTCATTCATGGCGTCTTCCGCTGTCCGATTCACGTCAATGCTAACATTCTGAGGTACCTCTCAGGTATAAATATACCTTCCTAGCCCTTGTAAATCGGAGGAGACCTCGACTTCAGAGGAGCCCGCTTCCCGGCCTGACGCACTGAGAAGACGCTGTCATCCCTGCACGCAGAGAGTCCAGCTTCCAGTGATCTGACTTCCCTTGCGGGTGTTGGAGTTCGAGTCTGGCAAGAGATTCCTACCTCTCTCATTATTAAGGTATGGAGCTGACTAGAACCTAGAGGGACTCTTGGCATACTAGGCATACTGGGCGTAACATACTCTTAGTATACCATAGTAAGAATACTCCACCTACTTCATACCTCTCCCTACACCTAGGTTAGGTTAGGTACATTGGGGTAGAACTAGCTTAGAAACGCATCGTATGAGTACTCGCATTTTTAGTATGTGTTATTTATGTAAATGAATATCTACTAAAGATCATGCTAGCGCAGTATTATTTATTTCTACTGCTTACGCTGTACATTATTTATCTTGCATACTGTCTTGTGATCGTAACAGCACATATTACTTACACGAGAAACAAGACTGTTCAATAAATCTTTTATTGTAACGCCCGTCTATTCTTTCTGTGTAACTTTGAGGAAAAGTAAGCATGCATGATTGAGCTGAGTGAAACGGTTATCTATTGTTTCCACGACTCTGGGACACGTTCTGATTCTAAAGGGAAACAAAGTGGTCATGTTTTGCGGCTGCCAGAAACTACTCCCTTCTTGTTTGTCAAGGAGTTTCTAGTGGCCTCTGAGCTAGCTGGCACAAGTAATTAAGTTTAATATACTCGATAGGGACATACCGACCTCAGTCCTGTGTCAAGCCTATAGGGTATATTATTCCAATGCGCAGAGCCTATTAGGAAATAGGAGCTACACTACACCACAGCCGCCACACCTGAAGAACAACAGATGCCATGGAGCTACTCATCATGCAGCTCGGAGCCCCAACGCCACAAGACACATCGCCACCACCCCAGGCCTGCCACCCCCGGACCACCACAGAGGCAGCGCAGACAAAGACAGCGGACCTTCAGGAAACGCACCAGCCTCACAGACTTAACCCCAGAGAATGTCATTGCCCACTACAGACTCAAAAGGCTAACCATCCTCCGCATCCTGAACATCATTGCCCACAGGCTGACGGTACCAACACAGCGGACAACCAATATCCCACCTCAGACAAAGCTGCTGGCTGTGCTGCACCTGTTGGCCTCTGGGAAATCCCAACCAACAACCGCCAGAGTCGGAGGAGTCTCACAGCCAGCCCTATCCAAGTTCCTCAAACCTGTCCT
Source organism: Calotriton arnoldi (assembly GCA_963921515.1). NCBI lineage: Eukaryota > Metazoa > Chordata > Amphibia > Caudata > Salamandridae > Calotriton > Calotriton arnoldi. The sequence continues at coordinate 8,217 of CAWUFW010032523.1, read as the reverse complement.
GGATGCCATCATCAGCTTGGTACCCCAGTACCTATACTTCCCCACACTGCGCAGGAACAGCTGGAGACCAAGCAAGTCTTCTACGCCATAGCTGGCTCTCCGCACGTGTTGTGGGCAATCGACTGCACACACTGTCCTACTTGTGCCCCCTGCCGACACTGCACACAATTACAGCAACAGGAAGCACACGCATTCCATCAATGTGCAGGCAATAGTGGACCACAAGGGACTCTTCACCAATGTCGCCCAGCCAACTACCCAGGCAGTCTGCATGATCCCTTCATCTTCCGACAGTCCAACATCAACCAGCGCTTCCAGGATGGCACCGTATGGGAATGCACTGCTCTGTTGGCAGAAGTACCAAATGAACACACCTCAACTCCACAATCATGCAACTCACAACTCTGGCACTACACACGTCACAAAATCACATACAAACATGCCAAACAACATGCCCACCCACCAGACACGACAGCACAACCTACTGTGGCAGCCTTGATTAGCCATGTACATGAGCCATCAACGGCATTGGCACCTCAGCCACACAATAGCGGAATGTGGGGAGAGGGTGGCAACCAGGCATGTGCGAAGGAGAGCAAGTGACCCATGAATGAGAATGTACACAATGCCAAGTGTGGCGGAGATGTGCTGGACAGACTGCAGTATGCCCAGACCACAGCCATATCCATGTCTACATGCACTGCTGGTGTTTGGAGTGTAGTGGACAGTGGATCTGCAACCATGTCACCCCAGCCAGTGGGGAATATCACGGAAATGTAGCTTGTGACGTCCCCCTGTAAGCGTGTGCGGATTGGGCTGGCCCGGAGGACGCCAGGCCAGCATAGGGGTGTGAATAAAAGCATGTACCTCTGGCCGTGGTTCTCTTCCGGAATGCCCAACGTGTCTGCCAGGGCGGCGCCTCCCCACCCCGCCACGAGGCCGTCGCCGTGAGTGGTGTGGCCCTGCCATCCTGTGCGCCTGCTGCACCTCGGGCCGCTGGTCCCCAAACCCGTCATGCCTGCCTCCGCGCAGCCAGGCCTCACTGCTCACCTGGCCGACACCGGTGTATGTCAAAGAGGGCCCACCACGTGCAGGTGCAAGCTCCAAGCCCGAAGCCCGCGACCTTGGCAGCCTCCTCAGACCATCACGGCCTCCGCGACACAGGCCCGCTTTACTCCTTTCTCGTTGACGTACTCTACCGCTGCCTCCGGCCTACACTATGGTCAAGTAGGTCACACATTTGGAACTGAGTCTTGATTATGCAATGGCAGAGTACACACTTTATGGCTGAGTTTATATCACTGTACTCCTTCGATGTGGTGCCACCAACTCTGTGCATAGCATTCGAACTACACCTGTCTGTGGTCCCTTGCTGACTACTGCCTTCGGCCTACACTGCGGTCGAGTAGGTCACACATGTGGAACTGAGTCTTGATTTCTGCATGGCGGAGTTCATATCATTGTACGCAAAGGAGGCGAGTAAGAGGAAGACGCAGTTCAGTCCGGAGGAGAAAAGGATCATCGTTACGGAGGTGATTGAACACTGCCGACAACTGCTCTGGTGTCACTAACTCTGTGCATCGCGGGTCAAAGACACGTGGCTGTGGGCCCTGCTGACCACTGCCTCGGGCCTACACTGCGGTCAAGTAGGTCACACATCTGGAACTGAGTCTTGATTACACAATGGCCGAGTACACATATCAATGCAGAGTTTAAATCACTATACTCCCTTCGATGTGGTGACACAAAGTATGTGCATGGCATCCCAACCACACGTGTCTGTGGGCCCTTGATGACTACGCCTTCGGCCTACACTGCAGTCGAGTAGGTCACACATTGGGAATTCAGTCAGTGATTCATTTATGGCAGACTTGATATCATTGTACTCGGCCTCATCGCAGACTGCATCCCCTTTCAGCTCCGGTGCCACTAAGTTTGTTCCCCGACATCCATGGACACTTTCTGGTTGAACTTTGGCGGCGACTGAGTCTATGGACTAGGGGTTGTCTTCATCATCATGTCGGTGATACTGACTTTGTGGCAAAAACGAGGCTGTAGCATTCCACTCCTACATTTGCCGCTTCCAGCCGGCTTCTGCCCTCTGCATCATGCCCTGGAGGACACCTTCCACTGTCCCCCGTCAACCTCCGCTACATTCACCTTCGACATCGACGAGGACCCGCTCACCTCGCGTGGCCCCATCTCACTGCACCGTCAAGTCACCGTCCCGTGGCGGTGTGCCTGTGCCCGGCTGCAGTGCATCTGGGGCCCACTAACTCTGTGCAGCTCAAGTCATGGCCCCTGTCTGATAGCATATTGGATGGCCTCTGGGTCGATGGACTGGGGGTCATCAAGGCCATGTGTCTGTGGCCCTGTGCTGTCCGCTGCCTCCGGCCTCAACTGCGGTCCACCTGGGCTCACACATCAAATTGAGTCCTGACCTGCCCGGACGTCGCATCACCGCAGGATGCACACACCACCACCCCCAGGACCAACGCTAAACAACAGGTGCCAGAGTCGGGAAGTGTCTTACTGCCAGACTATCAAAGTTGCTTACACCTGTCGGGAGTGCCATCATCAGCTTGATACCCTGCTCAGCTCTTCAGGTGCCACTAACTCAGTGCACCACAAATCATGGACCATTCTGCTTGCATGTTGGGTGAACACTGTACTTTCTCCGGCTACCACCATGATGCTTCACAGTTGTTTCTGTTATGCTGGTGTTTTCTGTTTCCGCTTTGATTGTGATCACTGTTCAAGTTGTTTGCCAGCACCAACGACTCCATGAGGAGCTGGCTTACACTCATCCCACACACATCCAGCACATGCGTCACTGTACATGTGACCATGCCAATAAAGGTGCCGAGCGCACGTGCCCGTAGCCAGTTCAACGAACTATCTGAGTGTGGCCGTGTGCTCATGATGTATGCATTAGGGCCCTACAGCATTATATTGTGCCGTGTACAGAGGACGCAGCCATGTCACCGCAGGCAGCGGGTGAGACATTGCACATGTAGCTTTGTCAGTCCCCCACTCAATACGAAAGAGGAGTGAACTGGGCCGGCGTGCGCCAGTCCAGCGTGGGGGTGTGGATGATTATCCCGTGGCTCTGGGTGTGGTTCAGTACTGGAAATGAGCAAAGGCATGTGTCTCTGTCGCAGTGTGGGTCTCCATTGGGGAGTGTAGGTGGTCCCTGATGGGACTTAGACACCCACGTATGTGATCTAGTTCGGCTTCCATGAGGTAGTACCCCACCCGACATGTTCGGCCACCCCCTTCCTGGCAGTCTGACACCTGGCCTTGGAATGCGATGTGGCTTCGGTGGGCTGCTGGGAGCCAGCCGGGGTGGTGGGTGCGTCCAGCTGTGTTGTCTGTGCAGGGGTGGGGTATCCTCGATGCAGCGGTGCTGCCCTGCTCCTGGAGGTCGATTGCCTAAGATGTCCATGGACTGTTGTAGGGCGATCGGTGTCGGAAGTGTGGAGGTACTCTTCAGCATCACTGTAGAGTTGTCTGGTCTGCTCTGCTGGAGGTGTTGTTTGTCCCTCTGCAATGTGAAGGGGAGATGCTTGTTGACATTGTGTTGGCATGTATGTTGACGCATTGTTCAAGTTTTACATACAGACTGCATGACAATGTACATTGTGACTGTTTGGGAGGGGCGGAGTATTTGATGCGGGACAGTGGACATTTGGACTACATGACGTAGGATGAGGTTGGTACACGTACATTTGCATCTCACAGTTTCCTGCTATGTCAGATGTGATTGGCCATTTTCTACGCACAGGCGGACCCAGTTGTGTCCTCTGTTCTGCAGTGTAAGTTTTGCACTCTGATACCACATTGTCGTCCATGTGGATGTGCTGTCATTGCTATGTGTGTGTGCTGCATTGTGTGAGAGTCGCACCTGCAGCTGTGATTTTGCTGCCCCTTATCCCTTGGAGGCGGTGTGCCTTTGGCTTATGTGCTTTTAAGGTGCTGTGATGTTGGTGACTTGGGTCATTTGTGCATTTGGACGGTTTTTGTACTCTTGTGCATTGTTTGTCTGCAGATGTATTGTTGACGTCAGGGAGGTTGGTTGTGCACGTGGATGTGTCAGAGTGTGACCTGCTCCTTTCTCGGATGTGGTCCACACTCAGCCACCTCAGTCTCGTGGCGTGCACAATGTCATGGTGATTGTACTCCAGCCATGCTGCTCGTCATGTGGTGTCACTTGCATTGTCAGTGTGGCTCTCACATACGCATCTTTGCTGTGTTTCGCACGGGTGCATGTGTGTGTTGTGGAATTGGTGATGTGTGGGTGGGACCCCTTTGGGCACATGGTGGACGGGGGCCTACTTGATGTTTGTATGTGTGCTGCAGTGTGACACGGGGATCAGGGACATGACCCAGGGTCATTGTGGGTGTGCGGTGTGCTACACGTCGTTGTAGCATGTGTGCCATTGTGCCCGTCCCCATCCCCACAGTCCTGTTCGTTACTCACCCTGTTGATGTTGTGTCAGGTCATGTCGAGCAGTGTCCGGACTCCCGACTCCTTGCACCGTCTCCACACTGATGACTGTGGCCACCATTTGCTCCTTCTCCTCCTGTGGCGCAGGACTCCCACCTCCATTCGCCGTTGCTGCCTTCCTGTTGGCACCGGGTTTCTGCTTGGTTTGGCTTTTCACATCGTGCCAGCGCATCTTGGCCTCCTCGACACTCCGGTTGCATTCACGATGGAATGCCATTTTTCCGTCTGTGTTGCCAATGACTACGGTGGAGGTGACGGACAGTTGTTGTTGGTGCTCTGTCACCTCCGTGACGACGATCAGGTTGTCATGCGGACTGTACCCCATCTTCCTCTTCCTCTTCTCCTTGGCCTTCCCGACCCCGAGGTTCCTTGCTGGTGGTCTGTGGGGCTTGTGGGGTTCGCGTTGACCTGGGCACTCGTTCCGGGTGCATCCATGTTGCTACGCAGTTTATTTTGTTTATGGTGTGTTTTTCTTGTTCACCTTTTTATAGTGCATTTTCCCGCATGACGCCAGTGGGAATTGCAGGCCTGTCGCTGGTTATCGCTGATTTTGTATCGCGGTTGGCCTCATCGCAACTTTATTCGCGTTCGTCTTTCGCATTTTTGCGGCGTCGGCGTTAATTTAACGCGGTCATTTGACGCGTTATCGTGGGACTATCGCATGGTGCCGCCAGGTTGGGAATACTACGTTAACACTGCGTTGTTTTCCGCGATAGACTCCGATATGCAAAGTTGGCGTTAAGCTAAACTTGCGGTGGTTATCACACGTTCTTGAGAATATGCCCCGATGTGTAGGTTTTCTCTATCCCTTTTCTCTCATCATCTTGTAAGAACGAAAACTATAATAATTTTTTGATATAGGACATAAGAAGAAGGACTGGGTTGCACATATTTAATGCGAAGTTACTATTATTCCTTATTCAAATTATTGTTGCTTCCTTGATCATGGGCGTCTTCTGTCTTGCTACTGAATGCCTTGTTGTACACTGGGAAGCTGACCCCATTTAGCATTGTTCTTTTTAAAACTTTCTTCTCAACCTAGTTCCACTGTATTTACCTCAATAGTTATTATTAATTGTGTTGGCTGTGTACAAGACAGAGAATGGCGGAGTTAGCATCAGCATCCTACTAGAGACCTCCATGGAACCCAAATTTATGCTACATCTTTTTAGAAATTCACCATCTGCTACGGTTCAAACCAGTGGTGAAAGTGGGCAGGGGAATGAGGAAACATGTTTGCAAGATTTATTAAATTGATCTAAACAGTTCCCATACTTTTTATTTTAAAAAACCAACCGTTCCTGAAGGGGAGAAGAAGTGCCTCTTCTACTGTGAAGTGAGAGAAGGCAGAGGCAATTGAAGAAGAAACAACCCTACTCTCCAAGGTGCCTGCTTCCTGAAAGAAATGTAAATGTGTCCAATTGTTTAATCAGCAAATCTAAAAGGCTGCTTGGGAGCCAGTACAGACTTTAATTGATAGAATCTAGAATTTGTCCTTTCAATGGACACCTATAAAAAAGGTTTACACTAGGCATGTTAAGCGTCCTACTAAAAACATAACGTTTGAGATCACTTTAAGCATTTAAACAATCATTTTGTACGCTTTGCGACAACCAATTAGCAATGTATGCAACCTTATACTGTGTGTAATACATTTTTTAAACTATGACATACACTCAAATTGCATACTATCACAGGTGTGGAGAACTTAGCATTATAAATGCATGTCACTATTTCTCCAGTGCACCGACCAGGATTCAAATCGGTGACCATCAAGTTACACTGACAGACCTACAAGAAATATGCATTTACCACAGATACATTTAAGTTGCATTTATTTTTCATTTAAGGTTGGTGCATTGTAGGATAAATGACAGTTACCTGTAGGTGAAAGGCTAAAAAATAGAGAATATTTTGTTCTTTTTGAGCTGCTTCTCTAACTCGGACCCCACACTCGCTGACCCTGGCCCCATTGTACTCAGGATCATAGTTTCCATACTTTCTTTATGCACTTCGACCACTGGTCCAAACAAACATGTTGTTAAGATGTTTCCAGCTGCTAACAAGAAATGGAGTGTCCAGTTTTATATGGAAATGTTTTATGCATTCTTCCAAGTTCAACGTTCTAAGGACAAAGTTTCTTGATTTTTTTCGAGCTGTTAATGATTCACAAACCCTGTAAAAATGAAGAAATGTTTATGAAAAAACTGCATGATGGGTATTTTAAAGTGATTATGCGGTCCACTAAAGTATTAATATTAACATGTAATGAACTGAGGAAGAGTACAAAATCCAAATCACCAAGAATAGAACATTGATAAATGAGCCATCTTGCAATTCACTCCTTATTATGGGTTTACATTGGTTGAGTGCTAACTCGGATTGCATTATATCAATTAAAGTTGATTGTCAATCATTAATGACTAAGCGATGCTTTGGTGATCATACTGTGTCTCAACAAATATTATGTTTGCATCAACAACTGCATGCAGCAGTACATCATCAAACCACATACTGTGCAGAACAGGCAACATGTCACCCAGCAGTTCTATGCTGCTGTATGTTTCCACCCATAAAGTATGCTTGGTGCCATAGACTCCACACTTACTGTATTTTAGCCCCATTAAACATCTGCACCACAAACACCACCACTTGCAGTCTATCATCAGGCCCGGACTGGGAACGCAAACCGGCCCTGGAAATTGAGTCGGACCGGCCGTGGGGAGGGGTGGTGGGGGGGAGTAAGCGTGTGGAGAACACTGCAGCTGCTTTTGTTGGTATGCAGACATAATATCGATGTTTAAATATCGATATACCATTATATTGATGTTTAAATATCGTATATGACAGAATATCGACCATCAAGAATATCATCGACCAGAATACCGACATGCAGGTAAGAAATATCGTTTTTAATTAATATCGATGTTAGTAATATCGTTAGTAAAAATATCGATTGTTAATAATATCGATTTTTTTAGTGTTTTGTATGTTAGTATGTGTTAAAAGTATAGCTTATGTTTGTAATGTATGTTTGAATTTTTTACAAATAATAAATTTTATGTTAATTAATTTTTGTGTATTCTAGTTCCGTAGCGGGTTGTGGGTTTATAGGGGAATAGGGTGGGAAGTAATTTAATTATAATATATGTACAATAATTTTTTAGAAGTTATTAATTTAAAAAAAACATAAATATTGCAATTTAGTTCTGTAGCGGATTGTGGGTTTATAGGGGAATAGGGTGGGAAGTAATTTAATTTAAATTAATTAATTAATAATTTTATTAATTAATATTTTTGTATTTAATAATTTATATTGTCAATTGTGTTAATTAATTTGTTATAAGTTAATTATTGATTGGTTATTAATAATTAATAATTAATTGGCAAATATGTTAATTGTGTAATTTTTTGAGGAGCGGGTTGTGGTTTTATAGGGGAGTAGGGTGGGAAGTAATTTAATTATAATTAATTAATTAATAATTTTATTAATTAATATTTATGTAATTAATATTTTATGTTAATTGTGTTAAACATGTTATTAATTAGTTATTAATTGGATATTAATTATTAATAATTAATTGGTAAATATGTTAATTGTGTAATTTTTTATGAGTTGGTTGTGGGTTGATAGGGAGTAGGGTGGGAAGTAATTTCATTTTAATAAAATTTTTATTATTATTTTATATACAATATTTATCAATCAATCA
>CAWUFW010032522.1:0-13781 GCA_963921515.1 Calotriton arnoldi | reverse complement strand
GAGGGATTGAAAGAAGCAAGAAAAGTGCAGAGAGGCAAGTGAGATGCAAAAACAGGCAGGAAAGGTACAGAAAGAGGGAAGACGAGTGCAGAAAGAGACAACAGGGGTGCAGAAAGAAGCAAATGATTTGCAGAAAGAAGCAACAGATGTCCAGAAAGAGGTAAGAGAGGTGCAGAAAAAGGCAAGAAAAGTGCAGAAAGAGGCAACAGAGGTACATAAAGAGACAACAGGGTTGCAGAAAGAAGCAAGACAGGTGCAGAAAAAAGCATGGAAAGTGCAGAATGAAGCAACAGGGGTGCAGAAAGAGGCAAGAGAAATGTAGAAAGGAGCAAGTGACGTGCAGAAAGAGCCAACAGAGGTGCAAAAAGAGGCAAGAGAGGTGCAGAAACAGGCAAGAGAAGTGCACCATAAGGCAAGAGAATTGCTGAAAGAAGCAACAGAGGTGTAGAAAGAAACAAGAAAAGTGCAGAAAGAGGCAAGTGAGATGCAAAAACAAGCAGGAAAGGTACAGAAAGAGGGAAGACAAGTGCAGAAAAAGACAACAGTGCTGCAGAAAAAAGCAAATGAGGTGCAGAAAGAGGCAACAGACGTGCAGAAAGAGGGAAGAGAGGTGCAGAAAAAGGCAAGAAAAGTGCAGAAAGAGGCAGAAGAGGTACATAGAGTGACAACAGGGGTGCAGAAAGACGCAAGACAGGTGCAGAATTAAGCATGGAAAGTGCAGAATGAAGCAACAGGGGTGCAGAAAGAGGCAAGAGAAGTGTAGAAAGGAGCAAGTGAGGTGCACAAAGAGGCAAGAGAGTTGCTGAAAGAAGCAACAGAGGTGTAGAAAGAAGCAAGAAAAGTGCAGAAAGAGGCAAGTAAGGAGAAAAAACAGGCAGGAAAGGTACAGAAAGAGGGAAGACGAGTGCAGAAAGAGACAACAGGGGTGCAGAAAGAAGCAAATGATTTGCAGAAAGAAGCAACAGACGTCCAGAAAGAGGTAAGAGAGGTGCAGAAAAAGGCAAGAAAAGTGCAGAAAGAGGCAATAGAGGTACATAAAGAGACAACAGGGGTGCAGAAAGAAGCAAGACAGGTGCAGAAAGAAGCATGGAAAGTGCAGAATGAAGCAACAGGGGTGCAGAAAGAGGCAAGAGAAATGTAGAAAGGAGCAAGTGACGTGCAGAAAGAGCCAACAGAGGTGCAAAAAGAGGCAAGAGAGGTGCAGAAACAGGCAAGAGAAGTGCACAAAGAGGCAAGAGAATTGCTGAAAGAAGCAACAGAGGTGTAGAAAGAAGAAAGAAAAGTGCAGAAAGAGGCAAGTGAGATGCAAAAACAGGCAGGAAAGGTACAGAAAGAGGGAAGACGAGTGCAGAAAGAGACAACAGGGGTGCAGAAAGAAGCAAATGAGGTGCAGAAAGAGGCAACAGACGTGCAGAAAGAGGGAAGAGAGGTGCAGAAAAAGGCAAGAAACGTGCAGAAAGAGGCAAAAGAGGTACATAAAGAGACAACAGGGGTGCAGAAAGAAGCAAGGCAGGTGCAGAAAGAAGCATGGAAAGTGCAGAATGAAGCAACAGGGGTGTAGAAAGAGGCAAGAAAAGTGCACAAACAGGCAAGAGAAGTGCACAAAGAGGCAAGAGAATTGCTGAAAGAAGCAACAGAGGTGTAGAAAGAAGCAGGAAAAGTGCAGAAAGAGGCAAGTGAGATGCAAAAACAGGCAGGAAAGGTACAGAAAGAGGGAAGACAAGTGCATAAAGAGACAACAGGGGTGCAGAAAGAAGCAAATGAGGTGCAGAAAGAGGCAACAGACGTTCAGAAAGAGGGAAGAGAGGTGCAGAAAAAGGCAAGAAAAGTGCAGAAAGAGGCAATAGAGGTACATAAAGAGACAACAGGGGTGCAGAAAGAAGCAAGACAGGTGCAGAAAGAAGCATAGAAAGTACAGAATGAAGCAACAGGGGTGCAGAAAGAGGCAAGAGAAGTGCAGAAAGAAACAACAGAAGTGCAAAAAGAGGCAAGAGAGGTGCAGAAACAGGCACAAGAAGTGCATAAAGATGCAAGAGAATTGCTGAAAGAAGCAACAGAGGTGTAGAAAGAAGCAAGAAAAGTGCAGAAATAGGCAAGTGAGATGCAAAAACAGGCTGGAAAGGTACAGAAAGTGGGAAGACGAGTGCAGAAAGAGACAAAAGGGGTGCAGAAAGAAGCAAATGAGGTGCAGAAAGAGGCAACAGACATGCAGAAAGAGGGGAGAGAGGTGCAGAAAGAGGCAACAGACATGCAGAAAGAGGGAAGAGAGGTGCAGAAAGTACAAGAGATTTGCAGAATGAGGTCAAGAGAAGTGCAGAAAAAGAAAGAAACGTGCAGAAAGAAGCAACAGAAATGCAGAAAGAGGCAAGAGAGGCGCAGACGGAAGCAAGAGTGGCTTGCACACCATTAGTGCCAATTTAACACCCACATTTAGCAATAAGTAACAGGTGACCATTCTAGGTTTGCAAAGGGGCTTCCACCACGCTGTAACACTTGTCGCTGCATTTTTGGTAACGTTTGACCAGTTTCAGCTAGAAACAAGGCTTTTTTTGTTCAAATCTGCAGATTAGGGTGCAGATGATGAACTATGTGCCCAATGCAGAAAATGTACAATTGTGCGAAAGTCGGTGCATCCAAACAGTCACATAATTCCAGTGGCCCTGCTCATACCTCTGACTAGGTCCACAAGTGCTCCTCAGTGATTCCATCTTTTTTTGTCTCACTGAGTTCATAGTTAAGCTTCTATGGAAACGAGGAAGACTAAACCTGAGGTTACCACTCCACAACACAGACTACCATACCACATAATTACTCTCCATAACACATAATCCCACTCTACATAATTCCTATACACTAAATACCACATACTTTCTATCCACATAATTTCACTGCACAACATATCACATAATTGCACTACACACAACGTACATCCACTCTACACCAAAAAACATTAGTAAAAAACTTTTGCATTTACATCGCCAATAGCTCTAATTCTCACAAATGCGAAAACTATTTGTGAGAAGTTGGCCTGGTATATGCTGTTCACTAATTAAAGTGGACACCTTGCACCAGGGCAAATCGACTCTTATGGTAGATAGGTTTAAGACAACCTTTTAAAGAAAGCTATCCTAGTGGTAGCTGTGGAGAGCAGCCTTCAGGCTAAGTCTCGGAGGAATGTAAAGCAGCTTGTTTTACCATATAATCTCTTGAATCACCAAATGAAAAGACACCACACAGGTATATATATCAAATATATATGTATTTATTTCTAAATAACTCTCTACTAATCTCTTTATGAGATTAGAAGACAAACATATGCACAAATCAACGTTTCACAATAAGTTAAGCACAAAATATGGCTGGGGCCCTAGGGGCGTACCAGACCATATACTAAGTAAGAGACTTAGAAACAACGACTTGCAGGGAGACAAGGCCTAGGGCCTTCAGAAGTGCAGGGGCCTCACGAAACCACCCAAGGCAGGTAAGTAAAGGACCCACGGGGGACGCGTGCAGTGTAGATACACAGGCGCGGATCGCCGTTGACTTCAATGGGGCAAGTCGCGGTTGGAAATAAAGAGTTTTAGGATACTTCGGGAGAACCTACAAGCAAGTCACTTACAGGGTAAGTAGTTCTAGGGCCCACACCCACAGGAGCACCGTAGTGCTGGAGTTACCTCACCCAGGGAAGCCGGGTGCACAGGTGTCCTTTGGTGTCGGGTCGCGGCGTCGTTTTCAATGGCGACCAAAGAAGACTTGCTGCTTGCGGGAGCTGAAGAAGTGTCCGGTGGAATCCAAGCCTGGATTCTGAAGAAGGATGACCTGAAAGCAGAGGGGACAGTGTTCAAAGTCACTTGGCAGTGACCCGGGGCAGGGAAGATGGATGCCCACTGTCGTCGGTCGCTTCAGGTCGGTTGCAGGTGCCTTGACTCTTCAGCCACGTGGTCCAGGAGGCGTCGACGATGACCAGGAGCTGGATTCGGTGTGCCCTTGACGTCTGCAGCTGACTGCGGTGTCGGCAACTCGATCGGAGCCAACAAGCCTTGGCAGCCGCAAGTCTCGGGGAGATGGAGAAAAGTCGATGGCGCAGACCAGCAAGGTCTGTGGAACTCACCCAGCGAGGGTAAGTCAGGGCAGGCCTGGAGCAACGAGGGGAGCCCTTTGGTTTCTTTAAGAAGTCTTCTGGGGACCCACAAGCCAGCGGGCAAGGGATCGCGAAGACACCTCGGGCGGAATCACTCAACAGGGGCCCACCGTCACTCGGGACGGTGTAGGCCTCTGATCTTCGGAGGGGTTCCTGCTGGAGGTCGGGAGCACACGTGGTCCAAAGCACAGGTTCGTAGAACGTTGTGAAGTGGTTGCACTTGACAATAGTGCACGGTACACAGGGGTCGCGGTTCCTCGTTACTCGTGGGGTTCACTTGCCTCAGCTTCGCTGGGGACTCACGATGGCCTGGGAGAGGTCAGGAAATCTACTTCTTGGGCTGCAGGGACTTCGGACTCCGGCGGGAGTGGCGTAGTTTGCGACCGTCGTTGTCGTTTTTGGTGCCTGCCAAGCAGGGGAGTCACTCCTTGACTCCAAGGGAGATTCTTCTGTCTTCCAAAGGTAGTGGAACATCGAAGGGCCAGGATTCTTCTGTAGAGCGTCGTCCAGGGGTTATCTGCTTTGCAATGGAAGGTTCCCCTCTTATACTAAAAAGAGGGGATGGACTAGCTCTATGACCCCACCTATGGGAGGGTCAAGGGAGGGGGTGGCTACACCCACTTCCCTTTGTCCAGTTTCACGCCAGAGCAGGGGCAGGTAGCCCCTGAGCTGGTTTGAACTGGCATATGCACAGAGGAGCCTTCTGCTCCCCCAGTGCAGGACTTCAAAGCACTCTAAGAGTGCACCCACCTAGCCCCAATACACTAAACCCTGTCTGGAAGGTGGTTACACCTCCCTGTGACAGGATGCCTATTGTTGGGCTTCCTCCACTGTGAGTTTCGGTCATCAGCAGGAGGGCAGCCCAGTGTCTGTGACTGGTGGCATCCATTTTGTGATGCCAGGGCTCTTTAGGATTCTACCGCGTTTCCACAGCAGGTACATGTCTTATCCCTCTAGAAGGGTGGAATGCTACCCCCGCCGCCAAGATTGGCGGGGGGTAGTATTCCAAGATGTTTGACACCAAACACGACTTGTTTTGATGCAGCCATTCCAAAGTTAGCATTTACCGCGAGGATATAATGCACTTAAGAGTATATGGTTTAACCGCATCCACAAACAGCACCAGAGAATGGACTCTGAGAACTGCAGAGGGGCCCTGCTCATGCAGAGGCACCCCCTCACATAGAAGCCAAGCACCCTGCCCTCAGGATTGATAGGGCCTGCCTTAGGGGTGACTGATAGGTCTATATGTGTGTGCAAGAGAGATATAGGAAACCTATATCTCAGTGAGGGGTGCTAGCACCACCTCACCCAGGCTGCAGTAGCAGGCCTGTGGTGTCAGATTTAGACTGCTTCCCAGGGGTGGCATAACACATGCTGCAGCCCCTGGTAGGCCTGTGAAGTACCTATGCCCTTGGCACCTAAGGTACCATATACTAGGGACTCATAAGGCACCACAGTATCCAATCACTAGTGCACCTAGAGTGCACTCCATGTCGTTTAGAGAGAACAGAGAGGCTGGGGCCCTGATTGGCAGGGACCCAGCCAGACTATAGCCAGAAACCAGTGCTAACATCAGAAAAAAGTGGGGGCAACATAAGAGGCAGATCCTACTCTCCTACACTATTACATCGCAAACACTTTTTAACTAGTAGTCGCGTTTGCAGAGTGGTGGAGAAAGGGTGCTGGGCCTCTGACCAGCGCTCAGGAATTCTGGTGCGCAGGGCTTACAGGAGGTACCTGTAGGGCTTCTTGGCCCCCAAAGTCCCTCAGGAGTAAATTGGACTTCATCCCCCATCCCGTAGTCTGCCAGGAGGCGCGTTTTCAGAATGGTGGAGAAAGGGGGCATGGCCTCTGAAGACGTCTTAGCAATCCCACTGTGGTGGACTTACTGGAGGTACCAAGAGGGGTAGTTGGCCCCCAAGGACATCCTTGGGGGCCAACTACCCCTCCTATTACCTCCAGTAAGTCCCACACAGCAGCATTTCTAAGTTCGAAGAGCAGGCCACGCCCCCTCTTCCCACCACTCTACAAATGCGCTCCCTGGCGCGCTCTTGGATAGGGATTGAAGTCCCCTTCACTTCTGGGGGTCCTTTAGGGGCCAACTAGCCTACCTCTTACCTCCAGTAAGCCCCACACAGTGGGATTGCTGAGAGGTGGACAAAGGCCACGCGCCCTTTCTCCACCACTCTGCAAACGCGCCCCCTGGCGCGTTCTAAGTTGGGGGATTAAGTCCCCTTGAATACTGAGGGTCCCTGGGGCCAACTAGCCCACCAGTTACCTACCGTAAGCCCCACACAGCTGGATTGCAGAGAGGTGGTCCGAGGCCACGCTCCCTTTTTAAACCACGATGCAAACGCAGCTTCTGGTGCACTGCTGTCCGGAGGATGAAGTCCACTTGTGTCCTGACATCCTCAGGACACAAGAGGACCTCATCGCCCCACTAGCAGTGCACCAGAAGCCGCATTTGCAGAGTGGTGTAAAAAGGGGCGTGGCCTCGGTCCACCTCTCTTCAACGCAGCTCTGTGGCGATTACTGGAGGTACCTGGTGGGCTAGTTGGTCCCCAAGGACCCTCAGTATTGAAGGGGACTTAATCCCCCAATTTACAACGCGCCAGGGGACGGTTTGCACACTTGTTATATCAGGACCCGCACCTCCCTGCACCACTGTGCAAACACGCCCCCTGGCGCGTTATAACTTGGGGGATTAAGTCCCCTTTAATCTTGAGGGTCCCTGGGGGCCAACTAGCCCACCAGGTACCTCCAGTAAGCCCCACAGACCTGTGTTGCAGAGAGGTGTAAAAAGGGGCGTGTCCTCGAACCACCTCTCTGCAACGCAGCTCTGTGGCGCTTACTGGAGGTACCTGGTGGGCTAGTTGGCCCCCAGGGACCCTCAGGATTGAAGGGGAATTAATCCCCCAACTTAAAACCCGCCACGGGTGCGTTTACACAGTGGTGCAGGGAGGGGGCGGGGCCTGATGTGACAAGTGTGCCAACGCGCCCTGTGGTGCATTTTAAGTTGGGGGATTAAGTCCCCTTGAATCCTGAGGGTCCCTGGGGGCCAACTATCCCACCAGGTACCTCCAGTAAGCACCACAGAGCTGCGTTGCAGAGAGGTGGTCCGAGGCTACGCCCCTTTTTACACCTCTCTGCAACACAACACTGTGGCGCTTACTGGACGTACCTGGTGGGCTAGTTGGCCCCCAGGGACCCTCAGGATTCAAGGGGACTTAATCCCCCAACTTTAAACGCACCACAGGGTGCGTTTGCACACTTGTCACATCAGGCCCCACCCCCTCCCTGCACCACTGTGCAAACGCGCCCCCTGGTGCTTGGTAAATTGGGGGATTAAGTTCCCTTGAGTCCTGAGGGTCCCTGGGGGCCAACTAGCCCACCAGCTACCTCCAGTAAGCGCCACAGAGCTGTGTTGCCGAGTGGTGTAAAAAGGGGGCATGGCCTTGGACCACCTCTCTGCAACGCAGTTCCCTGGCGCATATTGGAGGTACCTGGTGGGCTAGTTGACCCCCAGGGACCCTCAGTATTCAAGGGGAATTAATTCCCCAACTTACAACGCACCAGGGGGCGCGTTAGCAGAGTGCTGCAGGGAGGGGGCGGGGCCTCCGGCGCAATGCCTGTTTTTTTTTTTTTAGAAGGGGGCTGTGTGGCCCCCCTTTCTTTTCCCACTTTTGGGGCCCTGG
Organism: Calotriton arnoldi; assembly: GCA_963921515.1. NCBI lineage: Eukaryota > Metazoa > Chordata > Amphibia > Caudata > Salamandridae > Calotriton > Calotriton arnoldi. The sequence goes on along the minus strand of CAWUFW010032522.1, from coordinate 5,942 downwards.
GGACCCCATCCCCCAGGGCCTGACCACTGTTTTTTATTTTTTATTTTTTAAACGGGAAGGGGGCCGCATGGCCCCCCTCCCGAGGCCAATTTCGGCCCCGGGGACCCCATCCCCTGGGGCATGGCCACATATATTTAAAAAATATATATTTTTTAAGGAGGGGGACTGCGTGGCTCCCTCCTGAAGGCTCTATTGGCCCCGGGGACCCCATCCCCCGGGGCTGTGCCTCTTACTTTTATTTTTAATTTTTTTATTTATTGATGGAGGGGGGCTGCCAGAAGCCGCGTTTGCAGCGTGATGTAAAAAGGGGTGTGGCCTCGGAACACCTCTCTGCAATGCAGCTCTGTGGCGCTTACTGGAGGTACCTGGTGGGCTAGTTGGCCCCCAGGGACCCTCAGGATTCAAGTGGACTTAATAGGGACATTATAGTTAGAAATTAGCATTTAAAAAACCTTGGAAATTCACTGAAAAAACCATAGGTTTTAGGGACGTTATAGTTAGAAATTAGCATTTGAAAAACCTTAGATATTCACTGAAAAAACCATAGGTTTCAGGGACGTTATAGTTAGAAATTAGCATTTAAAAAATCTTAGAAATTCACTGAAAAAACCATAGGTTTCAGGGACGTTATAGTTAGAAATTAGCATTTAAAAAACCTTAGAAATTCACTGAAAAAACCACAGGTTTCAGGGACATTATAGTTAGTTGGACATTTCACTCGTACAAAACCAGAGAAATTCGGCCGTTATAATTAGTAGAGCTAACTATAACTCGCGCCCCCGCAATGCACTGCTGATGACGTCACATATTACATCACTCATGACATGGTCAGTGACATCACTGATTACATCACTGATGACATCTCAAATGACATCACTGATGACATCACTGATGACATCATCCATGTGATAATCTGATGCACCTCCTCACACCCTAATAAAACCTTTGATACACCAACTCTAAAATACAGACTACCAATATCGAAACCATAGACAGACCAATAGCAGTTAGTACATACCCGCTCAGTGATTCCTAGGTCTACACACACACATCCACTCATTCACCCATACAGTAGCTCATACATGCAGTCACTCATCAATACAGCACTATCATATGCACTCATACACCTATACATACACTCACACACCACCACTCATCCATAGACTTACACACCTACTCAGTCATGCAAAAAATCAATCACACCCATTTACTCACCTATACAGTTATAAACAGACCACCTCACTTATTCATACAAATACTAACACATACTTACTCTCTTATACAATCACTGATACAAGCACACACTCATCCATACAGCCACTCTCACAATCACTCTCTCTCACGTATAGTCATTTATATACTCCAACACTCACATATACTGCCTTTCACATACGTAGTTACTCACACATATACCACTGAGACATCAATTCACTCACCAACACACCCATACACACTCACCCATCCATACAGCCCTTCATAGATGCATTCTTGAACCCATACACCCTGTGAATCACCCACGTACACATCTATGCACAGAGTCACCCACCCCCACCCACTCACACAGACACTCAGGCACCCATACAGATACTCAGACAACCAATCAATAACCCATATAGACAGTCATGTAGCTACTCACCAACCCATGCAGTCACGTATACACCAACTGACAGACTGATACAGACATTTACACAGTTTACTCACTAACCCATGCATTCAGTAAGATACTCTTAATCAGTCACTTATACAATCAGTCACGCACCTACTAAATCATCCATTCTGACACTTATACACCCACTCATCTTCAATACACCTTGGCATATATATATATATAATTCACTGAAAAAACCATAGGTTTTAGGGACAGTTATAGTTAGTTGGACATTTCACTCGTACAAAACCTGTGAAATTCCCCCGTTATAGTTAGTTCAGCTAACTATAACTCGCGCCCCTGCAATGCACTGCTGATGACGTCACATATTACATTACTCATGACATGGTCAGTGACATCACTGATGACATCACTGATGACATCTCAGAGCCCTCCCGCACCATTTTGTTTAAAGCCCCGGGGCTTGGGGGGGCCTTAGAGGCCCCCCATATAATTATTAATGATCCCCCACATGCCCCCAGGACGTGGCCCACCCAGGGGCCAATTAACCACGAAGCGCGGGAGCCTGCGCTTTTTTTTTTTTTTATCGGCAGGATCCGCGCACCCTGCGCGTTTTTTGCCGATTTAAAAAAAAAAAGCAGGCCTAGGGGGTCAGGGTGTTTCTACCCTGCCCCCTTTTTGCGTTTTGCACAGTTTTTTTTACTGCTTTCTTGTTCCTCGGTTCTACCGAGGAACAAGATGGCTGCCAACACTTCCTGGTTTGGAGTGTTGACAGCCAATTAGCATGCAGCTCGTGATCGGAAGGGTGCGGCAATCCACCGCGGCCATAGATATCGAAACATTTATTTTGGATTTTCTCAGCAACAACTGAACGGATTTACACTATTTTTAAAAAGGGTGCTTTCTCAACCAAGCACTACATTTTTGCCAAATTTGGTGTAATTCCGTTCAGCAGTTTTGGCTGTAGCCTTGCATAAAGTTTCCTATGGGAAATTGATTTTTTCACTCTTATTTTTTGAATTTCTCCGCAACTACTGAACGGATTTACACCATTTAAAAAAGGTCGCTTTCTGAACCAAGCGCTACCTTTTTGCAAAATTTGGTGTAATTCCGTTCAGCAGTTCGGGCTGTAGCCGTGGCTAAAATTTCCTTTAGGAATTAACATGGAGAAAACACGCTTTGGGACCCCCTTTTTTCTCGGCCCCTGCTTGATGAATCACTCCGAAACTTTCAAGACAGGAGCGGACCGGAGCGCCCCACTAGTTATGAAAATTTTGCGATGATTCGTCAAACGACGCCAAACTTATTGGGAATAGAATGTTATGAATTTCCTATGGATAATAGGTCCTAACTATAACTATCTACTGGCGACCGCCAGTAGATAATATATAAAACATATTTAAACTTTACAGAAACACACATTCACTGGATGATGTCATCAGTGATGTCATCAGTGATGTCATTTGAGATGTCATCAGTGATGTAATCAGTGATGTCACTGACCATGTCATGAGTGATGTAATATGTGACGTCATCAGCAGTGCATTGCGGGGGCGCGAGTTATAGTTATCTCTACTAACTATAATGGCCGAATTTCTCTGGTTTTGTACGAGTGAAATGTCCAACTAACTATAATGTCCCTGAAACCTGTGGTTTTTTCAGTGAATTTCTAAGGTTTTTTAAATGCTAATTTCTAACTATAACATCCCTGAAACCTATGGTTTTTTTCAGTGAATATATATATATTCCCTGAAGATACCAAAGGCTACAGGGATGTTATATTTAGGCTCACATTTCACTCATTAATAACCAGTAAAATTCAGTAGCTATAGTTACCTGAGCTAACTATAACTTACACCCCTGGAATGCACTGCTTATCACCTCACATATTACATCACATATGACAAGGTCAGTGCCATCACTGTTGACATAACTAATAACATCTCAAATGACAGCACCGATGCCATCATCCACAGAACCACGCACACACCCATTCACACCCCTATACAACCTCACATACACCCACTCCCACTCTCACATAACCACTCACAACTCATTCACAGACTCATACAAGTACTCATATACCCACTCAATGATTCATAGAGCCATTCACACATACAGTCACACTCATAACCTTTAAATCACCCATACAGCCACTCATGCACTCATGCATCCACTCACTCAGCAATACAGCCACTCACACATTCAGACATACAGACACTAACACACACACTCATACACCCATACAGTCACTCTCACACTGAGTCAGTCACCCATATAGCTACTCCCAGGGGGGCAGCAGGCAGGGTGTGGTGCCAATTATCTGCAGCAGGTCTTCAGTTCTCAGGTCAGAAGCTCTTCTTTATCTTTTGCTCTTCTTAGGTTTGTCGAACCTAAGTTGCAAGGGGTATTCCACCTAAATACTAAATTTAGTGGCATTAAAGGGGGAGACAGGTTGTAGCCAATGGGCTACATACATTTAGGGTTTCTACACCCTCTAAGTGGCCACTTCCTGTGGAAAGGGGTACCACCCTAGCCCTGATAGGCTGATTCCTGCCATCCTAAGATGGAGGAATTGAAAAAGCTGTGTCCACATCACCTGCCCCACTGGATATATATGGGCACACCACCTAATTAAACTCATTTTCCCACCATATGTGGAGCAGGAAAGTGGGGTTGGCATCCTCCACTAGTTGGAGCTTCCTGGGTCACTTTAAAAGGCAATGCCTTTCAAGCTTCCTGCCTCAGAAGGCCATCCTGTCCTGGGGGAGGTGTGCAGCAGACCAGACCCAGAAGCGGAACCTTACAAGCCAGAGACAGGAAGTCTCAAGTCCGCAGAGTTCCATTTTTTGGACTATGAGCTAATGTAATAGAAAAAATCTAAATTAAGCAAATACAAGCTTCAGTATCTCAATGTAATATTGATGTGCGTTCTGCGGTAAGAACACCAGTAATCAATAATTGTGTGCAATTATGATAAATTGAAGTTTGTGTGTAAAGTAACAAGCTCACGGGCCTGGAAGCAGAGGCCATGAGCTGAAAACAGGAAGTCCCAGTGGCGGCCGCTCCATTAGGGCGTAGGAGCTGCCACCCCACTGCTTTGTCGCAGTGCGAGAAGCAGAAAATAAAATGGTATTCTAAATACCATTTTATTTTCTGCTTCTCGCACTGCGAGAAAGCAGAGGCAGGGGTATGCCTGGTTGGGGGCGGGCGGGAGGGTAGGCCTGGTTGGTTGGGTCAGGGAGGAGTGGCTTGCACCACTCTGAGTGCCCTGACTGTTTGGTCGGCCCTGGGGCCGACCAAAGCAGTCATGCGCACTCTACATTTTCTCTATGTAGGCTGCATGCAGCCTACATAGAGAAAATGGCCTCCCAACAGGTGCCCGGCTGGGCGCTGCCCGGGACTCTGCACCAATCACAACGCTGCCATTGCAGTGTTGGGATTGGCTCACAGGAGGGGAGGGAGCAAGCCTGTTTCTGTTCAGGAGCAGCAGAGACGGCGCGGGACCCGGCCCAGGAGCAGAGCGGTGCGGTACCCGGTCAGTTGAGGTAAGTTTACATTTTATTTTTATTTTAACGCCCCCCCGCGGTATCGCCCGCGTGACCCCCCCCCGCGAGTATTGCGAGCTGTGACTGTAACGGTATTGGAAACCAAAACCACAGTGCTAAGTGCTCATCAATAATCAGCCACCCGTGAGACACTGAAAAAGATAATTATTTCAATACTGATGCCGGTAGTCTAATTGCGTATGGTATTTACAATGTCTGTGCTTTTAAAGGCCATGATGCATAAATACCACAGATATCAAGGCTGTAATCAGACTGTGCATGCGTGATGTAGATTGATTGTGGCAATGTTAATTATGGCAATGTGCTCAACTGAACTATGCGATTCTGTGTTTAGTCAAATCAAATGTACACTGCGGTACACCTATTACTCACTGCGTCAGCAGCAGTCACACTAGTTACAAAATGGCAGCACAGCCGGACCGGCACACTGTCGTTGTAGGAGAGTAGGATCTGCTTCACATGGGTATCCCCACTTTTTGCTGATGCTTCACTGTTTTTCGACTTTAGTCTGGCTGGGGCCCTGCTAATCAGAACCCCAGCCTAGCTGCTTCCTCTCTAAAATGGTTTCCATGTGCCTTAGGCACATCTCTGATTGGAATCTGAGTGCCCTTATAAGTCCCTAGTATATGGTATACTATGTACCCAGGGCATAGGTGCCTCAGAGGCCTACCAGGGGCTGCAGCATGTATTGTGCCACCCTGGAAGGCCATCCAAAATTACACCACAGGTCTGCTACTGCAACCTGGGTAAGGTGGTGCATGCAC
>CAWUFW010032521.1:0-13788 GCA_963921515.1 Calotriton arnoldi | reverse complement strand
CCCCCCCCCCCCAGCGGCGGAGGCGCGAGGGCAAGGCTATGTCGCTTGATGAGCTTGGTCGGCTCCAAGGTAGAGGGCGTCTCTAAGGTCAAGTCTGCCACTGACGAGGGCCTGGGTGACTGTTCTTCTTGTATCTGTCGGGATCCACCAGATCTTGCGAAGCATGCGAGGGTGTTGAAGCAGGAGGAGGAGACTGCGTTGACTTGCTTGGCCATGGAGAGCGTTGAGTCGGTGATGACTCCCAGGCTGCGTGCGTGGTTTGGCAACGGGGCTGCTCTCAGTGTCGTTGGCCACCAGAGTCGTCCCAGGCTGAGGAGTTGGAGCCGAGGACGAGGGTGTAATCCCCGTCTTGTCCGTGTTCAGTTTTGCCCGGCTGATCTTCATCCAATCGGCGACGGCCTTCATTCCTTCATGGAGGTTGATTTGGCGGCGAGGGGGTCGTTGGTGAGGAGAGGATCAGTTGAGTGTCGTCGGTGTAGGAGATTGAGGGTCGCTGTTCAAGGCATGCGTGCGGTGCTGGGCCATGTAGATGTTGAACAGTGTTGGGCTGAGGATGATCTCGGGGGCACGCCCAGGACGATCTCGGAGGCTTCGGATCGGAATGGTGGGAGGCGGACTCTCTGGTTCTGCCGGCGAGGAAGTGAGGGTGGCCCGTTCCAGGGCCTTGTCTCGGATCCCTGTGTCGTGAGGCGTGCGCGCAGAGTGCGGTGGCAGACAGTGTCGAAGGCGGCGGAGAGGTCCAGCAGGATGAGGGCTGCGGTTCAATCGCTGGTCCAGCAGGATCCTGATGCTCGCCGGTGGCGGCGATGAGGGCAGTCTCAGTGCTGCAAGTTGCTGCGGAACCCCGACAGATGGGGTCCAGGGTGCTGTTTTCTTCGAGGTACGGGTTAGCTTGCTTGTTGACGATCTTCTCGATGACCTTGGCTGGGAACGGGAAGCAGGGAGATGGGCCGGTGTTCTTGAGGTCTCTCGGTCCGCCTTGGGTTTGAGTAGGGCGTTGATCGCTGCGTGTTTCCGTGCCTTGGGAAGGTCGCGTCTCGAAGGAGAGATTGATGACGTTGCACAGGGTGGGGTGCGATGGAGCAGCTGGCTTTGCTGGAAGATGTGGTGCGGGAAAGGGTCTGACGGGGAGCCGGAGTGTATTGTGCTCATGGTCTTGATGGTGTCATCGATGTTCACGCTGGCCTCAGGCTGGCAGGGGGTCGTGGTCGATGGTGCGGCGGGTCTGGTGCATCGATCTTAGTTGGGGCTGTCTGGGTGTGAAGCTGTCGATGTCAGGCAGATCTTGCGGTGGAAGAAGGTGGCTTAGGAATCGTGACAGGCTTGCGACGGCGGGATGTCGTTGGTAAGGAGCTGGGGTTGGAGAGTTCCTTCGTCACGATGCGAAAGTGAGCTCCTTGCTGCGGCGAGCGTTGGTCCCAGGCGGTCTCTTGGCGGAGACTCTTCATGGACTCTGATGAGGTGCGAAGGTAGGTTGGCTGGGATGGCGCTTGTGGGGCTGCGTGGCCGTCCGGTGTCTTATCACTGTGCCATTTCTCTCTAAGCCTCGGCAGGTGCGCTTGGAGGCTAGGAGCCCCGAGTGTGAACCAGCTGGCTCTTTTGGTGGTGTCACTGTGGGTGAGTTTTTTCAAAGGGCGAGGGAGTTGAGCACAGTCGCCCATCCATCGTCAGAGGTTGCAGGCAGCGCCGTACGGTGTTGGATGGGCTCGGAGGGAGTGGGCTGAGAGCGAGGTTTGCCCGTAGCTGGTCTTCGGTGACCTTGCTCCAGCAGCGGCGTGACCTTGCTGGGTGCGGTGTGTGGTGTGGTTTCTGAAGGTGAAATGGATGCAGCGGTGGTCGGCTCCAGAGGAGTTCCGTGGGAGTCTTGTGGCTGAGGGAGACGTGGGGAGCTGAGGAGAAGATGTCAAGCGGTGGCCGGCGGAATGGGTTTCGGTGTTGTGACGAGCTGGCTCAGACCGAGGTTGGCCAGGTTGTCGATCAGGTGGGGTCGAGCTGCTGTCGCAATGTTGCTCTCCAGGTGAAAGTTCAGGTCTCCGAGCAGGACGTAGTCGGTAGTAGGCCAGCGGCAGTGCGTGATGATGGAAGTCGGCGATGGAGTCGCCGGAACTGGGGTCGGGCCCAGGGGGCCTGTAGACAAGGGCAGCCCTAAGGGCGGTGTTGGGGTCCGTGGGGACGGAAGGTATGTGTTCGGGCGGTGCTGGGGAGAGTGTCGGAAGCGGTGCTGGTCGAGACCCTGATGGTGTTCTTGTGGGACGATGGCGAGATTCCTCCTCCTCACTGGCGTCGACGCGGTCTTGCCGGGCGTGATCTTATAGCCGCCTCGGGATGGCCGCGTGGCGATGTCGGGGGCGGAGGAGTCATTCACATCCAGGTCTCTGGTCAGGAAGGGCGACGTCTGGTGATGATGTGTCGAGCAGGTCCTGAGCTCGACGGCGTGTTTGCGTGCGGTGAGCGGGTGTTCAGTAGGATGCACGCGGGAGTGGTGCAGAAAGAATCAAAGACGTGCAGAAAGAAGCAAGAATAGTGCATAAAGAAGCAACAGAGATGCAGTAAGAGGAAAGTGGGGTGGAGAAAGAGGCAAGAGGGATACAGAAAGAAACAAGAGAGGTGCAGAAAGAAACAAAAGGAGTGCAGAAAAAAGGCACAGAGGTGCAGAAACAGGCAAGAGGGGGGCAGAAAGAGGGAAGAGGGAGGAGGGATGCAGAAACAAGCACAAGTGGTGCAGAAAGTAGCAAAGACATGCAAAAAGAAGCAAGAGAAGTGCACAAAGAAGCAACAGAGGTGCAGAAAGAGGGATGAAGGGTGGAGATAGAGGCAGGAGAGTTGCAGAAAGAAACAAAAGAAGTGCAGCAAGGAGGAACAGAGGTGCAGAAAGAGGCAAGAGGGGTGCAGAAAGAGGGAAGAGGGGTGCAGAAAGAAGCACGAGGGGTGCAGATAGAAGCAAGAGAGGTGCAGAAAGAAACAAAAGAAGTGCAGAAAGAAGGGACAGAGGTTCAGAAATAGGCAACAGGGGTGAAGAAAGAGGAAGAGGGGGGAGAAAGAGGCAAGGGGCACAGAAAGAAGCAAGAGAGCTGCAGAAAGAAACAAAAGAAGTGCAGAAAAAAGGAACAGAGGTGAAGAAAGAGGCAACAGGGTAAAGAAAGAGGGAAGAGGGGTGGAGAAAGAGTCAATGGGATGCATAAAGAAGCAAGAGAGCTGCAGAAAGAAACAAAAGAAAAGCAGAAAAAAGGGACAGAGGTGCAGAAAGCGGCAAGAGGGGGTGCAGAAAGAGGCAAAAGGGGTGCAGAAAGAAGCGAGAGGTGCAGAAAGAAACAAAAGAAGTGCAGAAAGAAGGAACAGCGGTGCAGAAAGAGGCAAGAGGGGTGCAAAAAGAGGGAAGAGGGATGTGAAAGAGGCATGAGGAGTGCAGAAAGAAGCAAGAGGAGTGCAGAAACAAGCAACAGAGTTGCAGAAAGAGGCAAGAGGGGTGCAAAAAGAGGGAAGAGGGGTGCAGAAAGAGGCATGTGGGGTGCAGACAGAAGCAAGAGATGCACTGAAAGAAAGAAAAAAAACTGTAGAAATAAAGAACAGAGGTGCAGAAATAGGCAACAGGAGTGCAGAAAGAGGATGGATGGGTGGGGAAAAAGGCAAGGGGTGCTGAAAGAAGTAAGAGAGCTGCAGAAAGAAACAGAAGAAGTACAGAATGAAGGAACAGACGTGCACAAAGAGGCAAGAGGGGTGCAGAAAGAGGGTAGAGGTGTGCAGAAAGAGGCAAAAGGGGTGCAGAAAGAAGTGAGAGGTGCAGAAAGAAACAAAAGAAGTGCAGAAAGAATGAACAGAGGTGCAGAAAGAGGCAAGAGGGTTGCGGGAAGAGGGGTGTGAAGGAGGCAGGAGGGTGTGAGAAGTTGGCCTGGCATATGCTGTCCACTAGTTCTAGTGGGCACCTTGCACCAGTCCAAACAACCCCTTATGGAGATAGGTTAAAGACAACCTTTATTGAAAGCTATCCTAGTGGTAGCTATGGAGAGCAGCTTTCAGGCTAAGTCTTGAAGGAATGTAAAGCAGCTTGTTTTACCAGTCTATAATCACTTGAGTGACCAAATGAAAGAGGACCACACCAGGTATATATATAAAATATATGTATTTAGTCTTAAACACACCCTCTAGTCTCTTTATGAGGCTAGAGTTCGAAGTACATAAGTTACAAGTCACATATCAGCAGTATTTAGCACAATACACGTTTGAGCCCTAGGGGCGTACCAAACCATATACTAAAATAGTGGTATAAGAACCACGACTGAACTAGACACAAGGCCTAGAGCCTGTAGAAGTGCTTGGACCCCAAGGAACCACCCAAGGTAGTGACACAGGGGACCCACGGGGGATGCGTGCAGTGTGAGAACACAGCCGCAAGCCACCGTTGACTTCTATGGGGAAAGTCACGGTTGGTTACTAAAAAAAAGGGACACTTCGGAGAGGACTTCCAGTTAACCCCTTAAAACTTAAGAGTTTCTAGGGCCCACACCCACGTGAGTACCGAAATACTTGAGTTACCTCACCCAGGGAAGCCGGGTGCATACTTGTTAAAAGGTGTCGTGAATCGTCGTCGTTTTCAATGGCGACTGCTGGAAAAGTGCTGCTGCCGTGGAGAAGAAGAGTGTCCGTAGCGATCCAAGCCTGGATCGAGGAAAAGGAAGACCTGAAGGCAGAGGGGACAGAGTCTTGGTCACTAGCCAGTGCCCAGGGGCATGATAGTCGAATGCCCTCAAATGTTGGGTGCTTCAGGTGAGTTGATGGGTGCCTTGACCCTTCAGCCACGAGGTCCAGGAGGTGTCGATGACAATCAGGAGCTGGACTCAAGCTGTCTCACAAAGTCTGTCGAGTGCTGCGGTGTCGGCGACTGGATTGGACCCAACAAGCCTTGGCAATGGCAAGTCATGGGGAAGTGAAGAAAAGGCTGTGGTGCAGACCAGCAAGGTCTGAGGGACTCACCCAGCAAGGGTAAGTCAGGGCAAGTCTGGAGCAACCAGAAAAGCCCAAGCAGTTGAAGAGTTGCCTTCATGGGGACCCACTAGCCAACAGACTAGAGATTGCAAAGGAGCCTTGAATGGCCACACTTGGAGCTGACCCACGGGACACTCGTGGAGTGTAGGCCAGTGATCTTCACTGCAGTTGGTGCTCGGGGCTAGGGCTACTTGAAACCCAAAGCACAGCTTCAAAAGATGTCAGAAAGTTGATGCACTTGCAAATGTGCTTGGTGTCCAGTGGTCATGTGTAGGAAGGTGGAATCTGACTATATGGTTGCCCCCACTTTTTTTATGGTGTTTTGCTGGTTTATGACTTAGTTGGACTGGGATCCTGCTATTCAGGGCCCCAGTCTATCTGCTTTCTCTGTAAAAGGTTTCCATGTGCCTTAGGCACATCTCTGATTGGAATCTGGAGTGCCCTTATAAGTCCCTAGTATATGGTATACTATGTACCAAGGGCATAGGTACCTCAGAGGCCTACCAGGGGCTGCAGCATGTATTGTGCCACCCCTGGAAGGCCATCCAAACTGACACCACAGGTCTGCTACTGCAGCCTGGGTAAGGTGGTGCATGCACCCCTTACTGTGATATAGGTTACCTATATCACTAAATACATACACACATATACACCTATAAGTCACTCCTAAGGCAGGCCTTATCAATCCTGAAGGCAGAGTGCATGGTTCCTATGTGAGAGGGTGCCCCTGCATGAGCAGGGCCCCCCTGCCGCGTTCGGAGACCCTTCTCTGATGCTGTTTGTAGTGCAGCCTGACCATATACTCTTAAGCGCATTATAACCTCGCGTTAAATGCTAACTTTGGAATGGCTGCACCTAAACATGTCGTGTTTGGTGTCAAACATCTTGGAATACTACCCCCCGCCAATTCTGGTGGCGGGGGTAGCATTCCACCCTTCTAGAGGGAAATACATGTTACCTCTGGCTAGCCCGGTAACTTCTTTCTAAAGCCCTGGCATTACAAAATGGATGCTGCTGCCACAGACACGAGTCTGGCCTCCTGCTGCTGGACGAAACTCCGGCAGGGGAGGCCTGGACAATAGGTTTCCTGTCCCAGGGAGGTGTGACCACCTCCCCAGACAGGATAATGTGTATTGGGGCTGGGCGGGAGCACTTTCGGGTGCTTTGAAGTCCTGCACTGGGGGCACATTTGGTGTCCCTAGTGCATACCCCAGTTCAAACCAGATCAGGGGCTTGCAGCCCCTGCTTTGGCGCGAACTGGACAAAGGGAAAGGGGTGTAGCCACCCCTCTGCCCTGACCCACCCATAGGTGGGGCCACAGAGTAGTCCAACCCCTAAACTTGGTATAAGTATAGGAACCCAGTCCTTAAGATTTTAGATTATCCCTGGACGAAACTCTGAAACAGAATCCTGGACCTTCAACCCTCTACTCAAGATTAGAGGACAGAAGAATCTCCCTTAGGGTCAAGGAGTGACTCCCCTGCTTGGCAGGTACCAAAGACGCATCTGTCCGGTCTGCATTTCTGAAGCTCCCGTCGGACGCCAAAGTCTTCGCATCACCAGAGGTGGATTCTCACACTTTCCCGAGGCTACCCTGAGTCCCCAGCAAAGCTGATGCCCGTAGCTATCGTGGGTGACGTGAGACTGCGACCCCTGGACACCAAGCACATTTGCAAGTGCATCCTCTTCTGGGTATCCCACGAAGTCGTGCTTTGGGCTCCGAGTAGCACTAGCCTCCAGAACCAACTGCACCGAAGATCACTGGCCTCCACTCCACGAGTGTCCTGTGAGCCAGATCCACGTGCGACGTCTCGAGGCTCCTTCGCGGTCGCTAGCCCGTTGGCTAGTAGCCCTTAACAAAAGCCAATCTTTTTCTTCTTGGGGATCCTGGTTGCTCCAGGCCTGCCCTCACTTACCCTCGCTGGGTGAGTTCCCCAGACCTTGCTGGTCTGCACCATCGACGATCTTCATCTTCATAGAGACTTGCCGTTGCCAAGGCTTGTTGGGTCCAATCCGGTCGACGACACCTCAGCACTCGACAAACATTGTGTACCAGCCCGAATCCTGCTCCTTGTCACCGACAACACCTCCTGGACCTCGTGGCTGAAGAGTCAAGACAACTGTCAACGCACCTGAAGCACTCGACATCGGTGGGCATCTGTCCATCGCCTTCCTGGTCACTGACTAGTGACCCAGACTCTGTCCCCTCTGCTTTCAGGTTCTTCAGATCTCCGATCCACTCTTGGATCCACCCGGACACTTTCCACTTGGTCGCCAGCAGCACTTTGCAGCAGATCGCCCTTCAAATCGACGACGAAACCCGACCCCGAAAGGCACCTATGCACCCGGCTTCCCTGGGTGAGGTAACACGAGTACTCCGGTGCTCCCATGGGTAGAGACTCTTCAAAGTACTAGTTCTCAAAGGGTTTGCTCCAAGTCCTCCTTTAAGTGTCCCTTTTCTTTAATTTCCTGATCGCGACTTTCTCCATAGAAGTCAACGGCGTATCGCGGTTGTGTATTTACACTGCACGCGTACCCGTGGGTCCCCTGTGTCACTACCTTGTGTGGTTCCTTGTGGTCCAAGCCCTTCTAGAGGCTCTAGGCCTAGTGTCTAGTTCAGTCGTGGTTCTTATACCACTTTATTGGTATATGGTTTGGTACGCCCTAGGGCCCAAACGTGTATTTGTGCTATTACTGTGTTTAAATAACTTCTAACTTATGTATTTCGAACTCTAGCCTCATAAAGAGACTAGAGGGGTGTGTTTAGCAATAAATACATATATTTTGAATATATACCTGGTGTGGTGCTCTTTCATTTGGTCACTCAAGAGATTATAGACTGGTAAAACAAGCTGCTTTACATTCCTTCAAGACTTAGCCTGAAGGCTGCTCTCCATAGCTACCACTAGGATAGCTTTCAATAAGGTTGTCTTTAACCTATCTCCAATAAGGGGTTGTTTGGACTGGTGCAAGGTGCCCACTATAATTAGTGGACAGCATATGCCAGGCCAACTTCTCCCATCATGTTTCCACGTTACCCATGACAGCTACGGGTCTCAGCTTTGCTGGGAACTCAGGGCAGCCTCAGGGAAGTCTGGAAATCCACCTCTGGTGATGCAAAGACTTCGGCGTCCGGTGGGAGCTTTAGCGATGCAGACCGGACATATGCTTTGTTGGTGCCTGCCAAGCAGGGGAGTCACTCCTTGACCCCAAGGGAGATTCTTCAGTCCTCTAATCTTAATGTAGAGCATCCAAGGTCCAGGATTCAGCTTCAGAGTTTTGTCCAGGGATATCTAAAGTCCTAAGGACTGGGGTCCCATACTTATACTAAGTTAGGGGGTTGGACATACTCTGGGGACCCACCTATGGGAGGGTCAGGGAAGAGGGGTGGTTACACCCATTCCCTTTGTCCAGTTTCGCACCAGAGCAAGGACAGGTAACCCCTGCAACCGGTTTGAACTATACTATGCACAGGGACACCAAATGTGCCCCCAGTGCAGGACTTCAAAGCACCAGAGAGTGCTACCGCCTAGCCCCAATACACACTATCCTGTCTGGGAGGTGGTTACACCTCCCTTCGACAGGAAACCTATTGTCCAGGCCTCCCTGCCGGAGTTTCGGTCAGCAGCAGGAGGCCAGACCTGTGTCTCGTGGCAGCGGCATCCATTTTGTGATGCCAGGGCTCTGAAAAGTTAATACCGGGTATGCCGGTGTGTACATGTCTCTCCCTCTGGAAGGGTGGAAAGCTACCCCCGCCGCCAGAACTGGTGGGGGGGTAGTATTCCAAGATGTTTGACACCAAACACGACATCTTTCCGTGCAGCCATCCCAAAGTTAGCATTTAACGCGAGGTTATAATGCACTTAAGAGTATATGGTCAGGCTGCACCACAAACAGCACCAGAGTATTGACTCCGAACGCTGCAGAGGGGCTCTGCTCATGCAGGGGCACCCTCTCACATAAAAACCAAGCACTTTGCCTTTAGGATTGTTAAGGCCTGCCATAGGAGTGACTTATAGGTTTATATGTGTTTGCAATGGTAGTGATATAGGTAGCCTATACCACAGTAAGGGGTACATGCACCACCTTACCCAGGCTGCAGTAGCAGTCCTGTGGTGTCATTTTGGAGGGCCTTCCAGGGGTGGCACAATACATGCTTCAGCCCCTGGTAGGCCTCTGGGGTGTCTATGTCCTTGGTACATAGTATACCATATACTAGGGATTTATAAGGGCACCCCAGAATCCAATCTGGGATGTACCTAAAGTACATGGAATCAATTTAGAGAGGAAGCAGCTAGGCTGGGGTCCTGAATAGAAGGGCCCCAGCCAGACTAAAGTCGAAAAACAGTGATACACCATCAAAAAGTGGGGGTAACCATAAGAGGCAGATCCTACTCTCCTACACACCCCCCCCCAAACGCAGGGACATTAAACTAACATTGACCAGTTAAGTCTTCATGTTCTAAGTGGAAATATCTGGAGAGTCCATCTGCATTGGCATGGTTAGTCCCAGGTCTATGTTCCACTGTATAGTCCATCCCCTGTAGGGAAATGGACCACCTCAAAAGTTTGGGGTTTTCACCCCTCATCTGTTTTAGCCATAAGAGGGGCTTGTGGTCTGTTTGAACAAGGAAGTGAGTGCCAAACAAGTAGGGCCTCAGCCTCTTCAGAGCCCAAACCACAGCAAATGCCTCCCTCTCTATGGCTGACCAACGTTTCTCTCTGGGGGTCATCCTTCTGCAAATAAAAGCTACTGGCTGATCCTGACCTTCATCATTCAACTGTGACAGTACAGCCCCTACCCCCAACTCAGATGCATCTGTTTGCACAATGAACTTTTTGGAGTAATCAGGACTTTGCAGAATGGGAGCAGTGCACATGGCCTGCTTCAGGTCATCAAATGCCTTTTGACAGCTAACTGTCCACTGAAACTTTTTGGGCATTTTCTTAGAGGTTAAGTCATTCAGGGGTGTCACTATTGATCCATACCCCTTGACAAATCTTCTGTAGTACCCAGTCAGGCCTAAAAAGGCTCTCACCTGATTCTGGGTAGTTGGAGCAGCCCAGTCCATGATGGTCTGGATCTTGCTCTGCAATGGTTGAACCTGGCCTCCATCCACAAGGTGGCCCAGGTACACAACCTGACTCTGCCCTATCTGGCACTTTGTGGCCTTGATAGTTAGGCCTGCCTTCTGCAGGGCCTCCAAAACATTTCTGAGGTGGACCAGGTGATCCTCCCAGGTGGAGCTAAAGACAGCAATATCATCTAGATATGCTGCACTATAGGCTTCCAGACCTGTAAGGACTGTGTTCACCAACCTCTGAAAAGTGGCAGGTTCATTTTTCAAACCAAAGGGCATCACCACAAATTGGTAAAGCCCACCAGGTATAGAAAATGCAGTTTTTGGCTTTGCAGCATCAGCTAGTCTGATCTGCCAGTAGCCAGCTGTTAGGTCAAATGTGCTTAGATACTTGGCTGAGGCCAAAGTGTCTATTAGCTCATCTGCCCTGGGGATTGGATGGGCATCAGTCCTAGTGACTGCATTGAGGCCTCTGTAGTCCACACAAAACCTCATCTCTCTCTTACCATCTTTTGTGTGAGGTTTTGGCACCAGGACCACTGGACTAGCCCAAGGGCTATCTGAAGGTTCAATGACACCCAGTTCCAACATTTTCTGGACTTCTGTCCTGATACAGTCCCTGACCTGGTCAGGTTGCCTGTAAATCTTACTTTTAACAGGCAGACTGTCCCCAGTGTCCACTTCATGAGTGCACCAGGTGGTCTGACTTGGAGTCAGAGAGAACATGTGTCTGAACTGATTGAGCACCTGTCTACAATCAGTTTGCTGCTGGGCAGTGAGGCTGCCTGCCAAGGCTACACCATCCACTGACCCATCATCAGGGTTCTGAGAGAGCAGGTCAGGGAGAGGGTCACTCTCCTCCTCCTGGCCCTCATCAGTTGACATGAGCAAGCCCATGTCAGCCCTGTCCACATATGGCTTCAGCCTGTTGACATGGAGCACCCTGTGGGGCTCCTGGGAGTTCCCAGGTCTACCAGATAGGTAACCTCTCCCTTCTGTTCAACAATTGTATGGGGGCCACTCCACTTGTCTTGGAGGGCTGCTGTGGCCACTGGCTCCAGCACCCACACCTTCTGTCCTGGCTGGTAAACAGTCAGCACAGCCTTTTGGTCATGCCAGGCTTTCTGTAATTCCTGGCTAGCCTCAAGGTTTTTGGTTGCCTTTTTCATATACTCAGCCATCCGGGTGCGGAGACCAAGCACATAGTCCACTATATCCTGTTTAGGGGGTTTGAGAGGTAACTCCCAACCTTCCTTCACCAGACACAATGGACCCCTAACAGGATGGCCAAACAAAAGTTCAAAAGGGTTGTAGCCAACCCCCTTCTGAGGCACCTCCCTGTATGCAAATAAAAGGCAGGGCAAGAGTATGTCCCATCTTCGCCGAAGCTTTTCTGGGAGCCCTTTAATCATGCCTTTCAAGGTTTTGTTGAATCTCTCAACTAAACCATTGCATTGTGGGTTATAGGGTGTGGTGAACTTATAAGTCACTCCACACTCCTTCCACATTGCAGTCAAGTAACTGGACATAACGTTTGCATCTCTGTCAGATACTACCTCCTTAGGAAAGCCCACTCTTGAGAAAATTCCCAGGAGGGCCCTTGCCACCACAGGAGCTGTAGTGGTCCTAAGGGGAATGGTTTCTGGGTACCTGGTGGCATGGTCCACCACCACCAGGATAAACCTGTGCCCAGATGCTGTTTGGAGATCCATGGGACCAACTATGTCAATCCCCACCCTCTCAAAGGGAACCCCACCACAGGTAGTGGTATCAGGGGGGCCTTTGTGGTGCCACCTGCCTTCCCACTGGCTTGGCAGGTTACACAGGAGCGACAAAACTCCTTGGTGTCTTCAGACATGTGGGGCCAGTGAAAGTGAGGGACAATTCTGTCCCAAGTCTTGTTCTGGCCCAGGTGACCTGCTAAGGGAATATCATGGGCTAGTGTCAATAGGAAGCCCTGAACTTCAGAGGTATAACCAACCTCCTGGCTGCTCCAGGCTTGGGGTCTCTACTCTCTGAGTACAGGAGTCCATCATCCCAATATATCTTATGGGTGCCACTAGCATTTCCAGCAGCCTCAGCAGCAGCCTGCTGTCTGAGGGGTTCAAGAGAGGGGCAGTTCAGCTGCTCCTGGCTCAGATCTGCCCTGGAAGGGCCCCTGTCCCCAAGAACTCAACCTGATCAGGTTCAAGCTCCTCTGGGACAGTTCCTTCTTCAGGCCTGAGATCAGCTTCCTCAAAAGCCTGATCTTTCTCCTGAGCCAAGGGGAAGGCACTGCCTTAACCCTACTGCTCCTTCTCTTGGGAGGCACCTGGTCCATTATTCCAGAATCCAGGGCCTGTTCAGCTTTTGACATTTTTGCCTGTGACCTAGTCACAGCAAAGACATGTGCAGGGATCCCTAGCATTTCTGCATGTTTCCTGAGCTCCACCTCTGCCCAAGCTGAGGTTTCAAGATCATTGCCAAGCAAGCATTCAACTGGTAGGTCTGCACTCACCACAACCTTCTTAAGGCCAGTTACCCCTCCCCAGGAGTAGTTAACAACTGCCAGAGAATGGTCTGTTCTGACATTGCTAGCATTGTGTCGGAGTTAAGAACGCCAGAACAGCAGTAGATGTAGAGGGAAAAGGTTTTATTGATCAACCCTCATCAGCTTCCCGACAGTAACGGACAACCAGAGAACTGCACGAGCCTTATCTCTGTGCATTCCACATTCCAAGGTCACAACACATTTCCCTCCTTTCACAAACATATTGATAAAGCAAACATGCTCAATTTGCAAATTGAGAAAACAAAACATTTAAGCAAATAAGAATATAATATGCAAAATTACATCACAAAGAAAACAGAAAGAAAAGTTTTATACATCACGATATCTAATGGGCTTAGAAACAATCCTCTCGCTTCTGCGTAACCCTACAGGAAAAATATATTTGTCGCCATTACTTTGCATGTTGTCATCAGACATATCAAATCCCTTGAGTTGATTCCTTGGAAGCTTAGCAGTTTCATTTCTGTCAGAAGTTTTGCTTTGGTCAAAAGGCACACACTCCTTCTTGCACACGGCCATAACTTTATGCACTCTGGGGCAGATTTACGAGCCCCCTGCGCCACCAGTACGTCACTTTTCATGACGTACTGGTGGCGCAGGGGGCTGCTCCATATTTACAAGGAGAGGAAAAGCAACCCTGCGTGACTTTTCCTCTCCTTGTAAATACGGCCCCTTCACACACAGCACTTTGCGGTGAAGGGGCGTTCCATGGGTGTTGCTGTGGGTGTTCCCACGCAACACTCATGGAACAAGACACACCTCCAGAATTACGAGAAATCATAACTCTGGAGATGCGTCTGAAAGCTACGCCACCCTAGAGGTGGCGTAGTGAGGCGCAATGAGGTTTCTCCTCGTTTTTTCCTCTTTCAATGCGTGCTGCATTCTACAGCACGCATTGAAAGAGGAAAATGCTTGTAGTGATTGTTTTTGTGCAGGAAGGTGCCCCTTCCTGCACAAAAACAATCTCCCCTCAACGCAGGCATCCTTGCACCATGGTGCAAGGGTGCCTGCGCCGGCGCAGGGCTGCAGTTTGTGCGCCAGCGCAGGGGAAGCACAGAGATGCGACATATTCTTGTAAATATGTCGCATCCCTGTGCTTTCCAAACTAACGCAGCGCGCGCAGCAAAGCAACTTGCTGCACCGCGCTGCGTTAGTTTAACGTAAATCTGCCCC
>CAWUFW010032520.1:0-13793 GCA_963921515.1 Calotriton arnoldi | reverse complement strand
GGTACATTCCCAGGGACCCTGTATTGCCACATGGACACTGGCATTACATGGAGTATCATGTATACCACAGCAAAACAACCATGACCCCCACAGGTAGTGGTCCCACTTGCCACGGCAGGACAGACATGGACGTCTGTGACACACACACGCACAACATCAAAGTCCATGCACACACAACGTGGATGTGGAGACTGTCTCCCATTGTGCACATGAAATCAGAGACATTGTAAACACTACATGCACAAAGACTGTGGAGGACCATCACTATTGTGCCACTGGGACACCCTGGCTCAAACATACCGTCCCACATGAGACCCACGAGGTATGTGACATGACACACACATTCACCACCGTGAAATGTGACCATGGCACATGCACGAGATATGAACAGTTGCACATCACAGTGGTCATGTACACGTAACACCCAGGATCCTGTCCCCAGTTAACACGTGCACATCCTGGGGGTGGCTGCCCACAGGTGACACCCACAGGACAACATGTACACCAACATACACACAACAGGAAATGCAGCCTTACATGCCTTATGATAAAGTTTGGACAGGCTGTCGTGATGTAGGTGTGCCCCTCACTCCCTGGGAGCTATCTGTGGCTGGCATATGTCCATCTGAGACAGGCGATGCTGACATATGCCAGTCACACTGTACAGTGATGCGTTGAACAGCAATGGACGATCGGTGCCCCCGGCCCGGCCACATTGCATTCAATGTGATGCGCAGTGCACGCGTTGTAGCCCTGTGCAGCGTTGTACTGCAATGGACCGATCGGTGCCCCCGGCCGTGCCCATTGCATTCAATGTGTCATGGCACGCGTTACACCTGTACGCGTTGTACCCTATGCCGGCGTTGAACTGCAATGGACCGATCGGTGCCCCGGCCGGCCATTGCATTCAATGTGTGCATGGTGCAGCCGTTGTTACCCACTGTACAGCGTTGAACAGCAATGGACCGATTGGTGCCCCAGGCCGGCCCATTGCATTCAATGTGTGCGGGTACGCGTTAATACCCTGTACGCGTTGTACCCTGTACTGTCGTTGAACTGCAATGGACCGATCGGTGCCCTGTCCGCCCATTGCATTCAATGTCGCGAGTCACGTTTTGTACCCCTGTACGCGTTGTACTGCAATGGACCGATCGGTGCCCCGATCGGCCCATTGCATTCAATGTGTGCGGGTACGACGTGGTACCCCTGTACGCGTTGAACTGCAATGGACCGATCGGTGCCCCCGGCCGGCCCAGTTGCATTCAATGTGTGCGGGTACGCGTTGTACCCCTGTACGCGTTGTACCGCAATGGACCGATCGGTGCGCACCCATTGACAATGGCCTTGCCTGGCAACGGACGCGTTTCGAATTTCGAACGAGTCGGTTGCTGGAAAATCAGTTGGTCACCCACAACAATGTTGAAAAATCATGTATGTCATGAAGTTGAAGATTTGATGGATGCTGTGGGCGTGTTTTGGTGCTGCTATTCCATGGATTGGCCAGATTCAGAAGATGCAAACGACTTGGACCTATCACTTTGGACACAAGGGACAGTATCTGCCTCTCCAGCACATATATATTGCTGGCTGTTCCCCTGAGAGCTCACTTGCCTGCACTACATGCTCCAGGACGACATCTGCCACTGCACTGCTGCTGTCTCTGCCCCTCTGGACCCTGCAATGGCACGTACTGTGGAGAGAGCCCCAGCCTTCAGCCTTGAGGAGAACCAGGCCCTGCTGGACAGCCTACTTCCACAGTACAGCAAGCTGTATGGGACACCAGGGGAGCAGGTGAGTGTTCTGTGCACTGCCTTTCTGAATGTGCATATTGTCTGACTAGCAAGGCTGAAAGTCTGCACGCCACTGGCTAGCAGGCTCACTGAGTAGTTGTCACCCCCCATAGTGTGTAGTGACATGCACTGGACAGGTATGGTGCAGTGACAGTGCATTTGAACAAGGTTTTACTTCCCATGCAATGATACCATGTAGTGACGTCTGGCAAACTGTCCATGGGCAGCTTTGCACTGCCTGTGTACATCATGTGCCCCTGTGATTGAGACATGTATATACAACTGTGTCATGCACGGATATGTTGCATGTGTAGTAATGGCCTTTTCACTTTGTCATCCTGACAGGTTAATGCCCATCGGAAGCAGGAGATCTGGAAGGACATCGTCACGCGGGCTGCTCCGGTCCGTGGGGTCTACAAGCGCCGGATCCGCAACTGCCAGAAGAGGTGGCAGGATTCCTTCGGGGCTGGACCCGGAGGATTGCACGGGTCCAGCTGAAGCTGTCGCCTCCTCGCAGGAGGGCGGAACACGGACCCTGACCCCCACATGCTCCAGATCCTGGCGGTGGTGTTTCCAGACCTGGATGGGCAGCTGAAGGCCAGACAGCAGCAAGGAGGGGGTGAGTCAAAGACTGCACTGTGGAACTCTGTATTACATGCTTTGTGCCCTCCTCTGGCCTGGTTCAACTGCCACAGTGCAGCAGTCATGTTGTCCAGGAGCCATGTCCCTCTATTGTGCACTGCCCACTGCTCATCTGATACCCAGGTGTGGCCCTTACATTCAGGGAATTGTGTCACGTTGGGACTGTGTCCTTGCAGTTTGCTTCACTAAAGGTGGGGGACAGCATCTGTTTCCCTAACTCTGTTGTGGGCATCATGGGTGGGTCCATTGTTCACACAACGCCTGTGTTCGGACATGTAATCTGCGTGTTGCTTTGATATGCGGTCCACTTGCTGAGCTGAGCCACCACATGTGCCTGGGGTATGTGGCACACGCCCATGCAGCGGGTGGGAACAATGTTTGGGCCCCAGGAGTGTGCAGATTACGTGTGTCACACATACATAGCCAGCTATCCACTGTCCAGGGCTCATCCCTCATTCATGTGGAGCAGGACAGTCATGCCTACTCCAGGCCATGCAATGCACTCTGTACTCCCACTCCTGTGTATCAGCTGACACATTGTGCGCAGTGATTTGACCCCTCAGGTGTCTGCCTCTGTGTCAGTGTGCTGTGGATTACTTGCCAGGACTGCTGGGGTGTTTCTTGGTAGGGGCTCAGCATGCCCCTGGAGATGTGACCATAGGAGACGATACTTGTGTGTCACATAGGTGTTTGATCAGCTGCCCGTGCAGACTGGGGTATGCGAATGTGAAGTTCAGGCAGCTGTTCCCCATTCACAGCAGATTGTGAGGGGCTCAGGTTCAGAGGGTAGTGTCACAGGTCTCCCATATGTCCAATAGGTATGACCTGGACAGATGAGGAGTTAAGATGATGTGTTGTGTGGGGGATGTACATGTGCACTTGTGCAGCTCCAGGACTTGCATTCCCCATGACCTACTATTGTGACACAGTGCATAGTGTTGTTGTCTGGCTGCCAAGTCATACATCACTGAGACAGTGATGTATGACTTAGCAGTCATGCCTCTGCCATGGCATGTGTCAACTTATTGGTGGTCGTGCAGGGGAGTGACATGTGCTACATGCACACCATTGTGGCGATGGCTATCAGGACATGGGTGCATCATGGTGTCTGTCGCAGGTATGCATCACATGCATTTCCTATTTGACTCTGGGCATCCCTTTCATCCGGAAACCTGTACTGACTCAGTGGCAAGAGCTGTGATGTGTGCATGTCCACATGCCACACCGTGTCCTCTGCACTGTCCAACTACTGTGTACTTGGTGCATGTGTCCACACTGGGGTGTTGCAATCCAACAGACACCAGACAGATGGGTGCAAGGTCATGTGGGATGTGAGTGCCATGCTTGGCATCAGACTGACAATTGGCTTCTCCTGTTCAGTTAGGGCACTTTTAGCAATGTACAACTAATGATGCCAGGGCTTGCTCTGTAATGTGCTGTGCTCACAGTGGTGTGTGCGTTTGGTGCAGGTGACTGATGTCTGTCTGTTTCCCCATTGTTTGCAGATACATCCACGGCCACAGAAGGGGACAGCTCCACGGACCAGGAGGAGCCAGAGAGCCAGACTGGGTCAGCAGCCGAGAGTGGTCGGAGGGACCCAGTGGCACGGAGGGCGAGGGGAGCCACACCGAGGAGTCCTCAGCACCATCCACCTCAGCTGAGGACCAGAGCAACTCGGAGGATGACTCCCTTATGGAGGCGGGTGTCAGCAGCCACCACACCCCAGCTAGTGTTGCTGTCCCCGCCACCACCAGCACCACCACCGCCCTCCCATCGGCTCCCATTCCCCAGGTCCGTGGAGGCTCCCATGTTCGGGAGCGTGTCTCCTTTGGGCCAGGCACCGCACCCCTGCCCCTGTGTCCCCTGCTGCCCTGAGTGAGGAGTCTGTGTACCTCCTTCGCCAGCTCCATGTAGGGAAGACAGCCATGCTGGAGTGTCCTCCATGCGCACACCGCTCTGTTGACTCAGCTGGTGTCGTTCATGGAGGGCATCTCATCGGGCATGTCTGACCTACAGAGGGGCAATAGGTCCATGGACTCCTCTCCTGACGGCAGCAGTGTCCCTCCTCAGACAGTCCCTCACCCCTCCTGCCTCTGCTCCATCCACACTCCCCAGCACCTTACCCGTCCCAAGCACACACACCGGCACAGGCACACACCAGCACACACACGTCCAGCACACAGACACACACGCCACAAACAAAACGCACACACAGTCAGGGGACTGAAACCAGACTCACAGGGGATGGGGCCCTGGTACACACACACGCATCCACGGGCACTGCGCAGTCCTCAGTTGCCTCTCCCTCCAAAAACACCCTCCCTTGCCTCACCTGCAACCCCAAAGACCCAGCGCCTCTTCCTCAGTGACCTCGGCCTCTTCCCTCCGATCCAGCTGCTCCAGCATCCAGGGGAAGAGGAAGCCCCCACATGGAGCAGAGTGCCCTCGCCCCCGGACACCCTCCCCCAGGCGCAGACAGACTGAGGCCCCCACCCGCAAGTCCCCCGGAGTGGTGAGAGCAAGACCCCGCCGCCGCCCTGCAGCTCAAGCACCAGGTCTCCTTCCTCCATCCCTCAGGCCCCCACTCCACAGGTGCCCCCACCACACCCTGCCCCAGGTTCCCCCACCCACAGATATACCATCCCCAAGAGGATCCGGCCTTCTCCCCCTGCCACTTGCTCTCCCGGCACCACACCCCCCGCTGCGCTTGTCTGTGCCACTGATGTGGTGAGGGTGTCCTCCCCTCTGTCCAGCCCACCTTGCCTGTTCCCCATTCTCCTCCCCTGGTGGTAGGCACTGCAGTGGAGTCCACTACCACCCTGTCTGACTTGGGCACTGCAGTGGCGGACCTGTCCACTCCATCTGCAGGGTCCACTGCAGTCGTGCCGGCACCCACAACATTTGAGTCATGCCCCCCAGTTGTGCCGGCACACACCATGTCAGACACCTCCACTGCAGTTGTCAGTGGCTCTCCAGCACCCACCACCCCTTCCCTGCTTCCTCCTGGTGAGCCCTGATCCTGTCCCTGCGTGTGCCTGGCCTACCCCCGGTTGCCCCTCCTAGTGGATTGTCCCTGGTTTTGTGCAGGCATGTGTAGGGTGGCATCTGCCACTGTCACCCATTTGTGACTTTGTTGATGGACTGGCCATTGGCCTTTGTTTATTTTCTACCGGACTTCTACTTTTAATGCCACATATGCTGAATAAAGCAACTTTCTGTTCTCTAGTGCTTTTGCTTCTGATGTACATGATGTTGATGATGCTAACCATGCCCTTGCTGCAGTGATGGTGATATTTGGTCTCATGATAATGAAGTGTTACTGTGCAGGAACCCATGTGGTCCAGGGGGAATGTGTCCTATCCTGTGGTGTATCCATGTCATCCATAGCAGCATCTGAGGGTGTCATGTGTTCAGTATTTGGCAATGGGATTTCCTACTTAGATTGCCTATTTCACATCTGTGGCTTCCACCCCTGCACATCTGTTGTGCCTGCCATTGTTCAATTCGTCTACTTCCCTGACCGTGTGGCCATCTCCAGTGGACATGCAGGTTTGGGCATCAATGGGGAAGGACTCATCTGTGTTGTCAGTGCAACATTGCTATACAAGTGTGTTGGATCTGTGCTGATGTTTCCGTTGGCACTTCCATGACCAGGCTGATGTTACGGGAGCCCTCATTTGGTGCTGATTGTTGATTGTGTGACCAAGTGCTCAGCTGACATGATGGGGCCCTACTGAGGCAACATATGGCACAGCTTTCCTCACACAGGAGTGGAGTCCCCTCATGGCAGTGTGTACTCCTGTGACATTGCCTGCGCCCAAGGTGTGTGTTGTATGTGCATGTCTGTGTGTTCACTTCCGTTTAGCTGTGCATGCTGTGATCCCTAGTGTTGTACCTGTTTGTGATGCTAGCTGAGTTGACCTATGTTCCCCCAAAGTCTTCGCCCTGGGTTCTCTGTGATGTGGGTGCATGGCACATTACTGGTCATCAGGGTGTCACCCATAGGTGTGTTTGCTGTCAGGGCTGAGTTTGTGTGCAGACGCAGATGGGTCACAGGCAGGTTTCCCCTTGGCACTTGTTGTTTGCCCCTGTCATGTGATTTCCAGTTTGTGTTATCTTTCAGTGATTGTGACACGTTGTGTGTGTGACTGCTGGCACTCCTCAGGGTCCGGGCTGCAATGTTGGTTGTTGTCTATGTGTGTTCTTTGTGGGTGACCTTGGCTTCTTCATTGGTGTGTGACTGTGGATGGGATCCCATTGGTTGGTGTGGTATTGCCGTCATGTCCATGTACAGCGTAGTGTGCAGTGTGTCAGACATTCAGGAGTCTTGTTGAGTGGCCATGTGTGATGTGTTTCTGCACCTTGGTTCCCACCCACCACCCTGGAATAGTCATGGGTGCATGTGCAATGTCACCAGTGCATGTGTGCTTCACTGCTGCACATTGTTGGAGGTCGAGGGGTGTGGTGTTGAGTGTGTGCAGATGAGAGTTGTTGCCCGGCTAGGCCCCTGCCTCCATGTTGGCCTTGGCTTACTGGCCATGCTGTTTGATTTGTGCTTGTGTAGGTGTGATGGTAGTTAGTTGCTCAGGACACATGACTGTGGTTCACAGTGTGAACCACATTTAGCTTTGTCATCACAGTGGGATTGTAATGCAGCCCAGGGTCACCACATTGTGGGGGCCCTGGGGTGGTGCTGTGGTGTGTCTGTGTCTTGCTGTGTCAGTTGCTGTCCCTACGTGCCTGTGTGACATGTGTGATTTGTGCTCCCTCTCATCTGACAATGCCTGCTTGCCCACATAGGGGATTTGGATCCATGAGTTACCTTTGTGTGGCACTGTATGCACATCTGTATGATTGGTATTCAGGTCTCCTCATGTGTTGTGTGGTTGCCTGGGGACACTGGCACCCCCTCACCTGTTGTGTATGATGTGCAGTGTGGGTCTGCCTGTTTGTGTTTGTGCATCTGCACCACTGCATTGGCATATCTTGGGTGTGCCATTGGCTGTATGTAGTTTGGTGGGTTTCCCCTGCTGTCCCTGGGACTCCTAGGTCATCGGTCAGCACAATGATCATGGTTTGTGTGTCCCATTGCTGCCATGGTATGGTATCTGTTCACCTCACATCTGCAGTCTCCACAGGGTATCTGCATTTGTGTGCCCATTGGTGCAAATATGTGGGTCTGCATTCTGATGGTCACTTCTGTCATTGTGTCATTGATGATTGTTGACGGTGTCAGCCCCCATGGGTGTTGTTTGTCTGCACATGGCCAAAGGTATGTCTTATTTGCACTGCAGTATTTGGCTCCCCCAATTTATGTTGCAATGGGACACATACACTACTTTGCCACTGATGTGTTTGTTGTTCTGTGACCAGGAATCATCCATGCAGTTTGGCAGTTGCACCTCTTTCTTTGTCAACACTTACCTTTTGGTCACTGTGATGATGGGGGTTTGGACCCCATTGCCACAATGTTCAAAATGTGCTTCAGCTATGGACCCCACTTACATTTTGGTCACTGTGATGATGGGGGTTTAGACCCCATTGCCACAATGTTCAAAATGTGCTTCAGCTATGGACCCCACACTTACATTTTGGTCACTGTGATGATGGGGTTTGGACCCCATTGCCACAATGTTCAAAATGTGCTTCAGCTATGGACCCCACACTTACCTTTTGGTCACTGTGGTGATGGGGGTTTAGACCCCATTGCCACAATGTTCAAAATGTGCTTCAGCTATGGACCCCACACTTACATTTTGGTCACTGTGATGATGGGGGTTTGGACCCCATTGCCACAATGTTCAAAATGTGCTTCAGCTATGGACCCCACACTTACCTTTTGGTCACTGTGGTGATGGGGGTTTAGACCCCATTGCCACAATGTTCAAAATGTGCTTCAGCTATGGACCCCACACTTACATTTTGGTCACTGTGATGATGGGGTTTGGACCCCATTGCCACAATGGTCATGGCCTGCTTGCATTGTGGGTGCCACACACATATATGTGTGGCACATGTGCTAGGGGGTCACATTGTATGTTCAAAGTCATGTTCGGTGTTGTAGGCATTTGACACAGTCTACACACGCTTGTCATGGTGTTGGGGGGATGTCTTCTTCTTGCATTCCCTAGGTTGTGGTGTGCTGGTTGTGTCATGCATTGTCCATCCTATGAGTGGGGGTGGTAGTAGTGGTTGGCATCCAGCCCCCCCTGGCTGAGGGTGGTAGTAGTGGTAGGCATCCAGCCCCCCTGGGTGTGGGTGGTAGTAGTGGTAGGCATCCAGCCCCCCTGGCTGAGGGTGGTAGTAGTGGTAGGCATCCAGTCCCCCTGGCTAAGGGTGGTGGTAGGCATCCAGCCCCCTGGCTGAGGGTGGTAGTAGTGGTAGGCATCCAGCCCCCCTGGGTGAGGGTGGTAGTAGTGGTAGGCATCCAGCCCCCCCTGGCTAAGGGTGGTGGTAGGCATCCAGCCCCCCCTGGCTGAGGGTGGTAGTAGTGGTAGGCATCCAGCCCCCCCTGGGTGAGGGTGGTAGTAGTGGTAGGCATCCAGCCCCCCATTGCTAAGGGTGGTGGTAGGCATCCAGCCCCCCCCTGGCTGAGGGTGGTAGTAGTGGTAGGCATCCAGCCCCCCCTGGCTAAGGGTGGTGGTAGGCATCCAGCCCCCTGGCTGAGGGTGGTAGTAGTGGTAGGCATCCAGCCCCCCTGGGTGAGGGTGGTAGTAGTGGTAGGCATCCAGCCCCTGGCTGAGGGTGGTAGTAGTGGTAGGCATCCAGCCCCCTGGCTAAGGTGGTGGTGGTAGGCATCCAGCCCCCCTGGCTGAGGGTGGTAGTAGTGGTAGGCATCCAGCCCCCCTGGGTGAGGGTGGTAGTAGTGGTAGGCATCCAGCCCCCTGGCTAAGGGTGGTGGTAGGCATCCAGCCCCCCTGGGTGAGGGTGGTAGTAGTGGTAGGCATCCAGCCCCCCTGGCTAAGGGTGGTGGTAGGCATCCAGCCCCCCTGGCTGAGGGTGGTAGTAGTGGTAGGCATCCAGCCCCCTGGGTGTGGGTGGTAGTGGTAGGCATCCAGCCCCCTGGCTGAGGGTGGTGGTAGTGGTAGGCATCCAGCCCCCCTGGCTAAGGGTGGTGGTAGGCATCCAGCCCCCTGGCTGAGGGTGGTAGTAGTGGTAGGCATCCAGCCCCTCCTGGGTGTGGGTGGTAGTAGTGGTAGGCATCCAGCCCCCTGGGCTGAGGGTGGTAGTAGTGGTAGGCATCCAGCCCCCCTGGCTAAGGGTGGTGGTAGGCATCCAGCCCCCTGGCTGAGGGTGGTAGTAGTGGTAGGCATCCAGCCCCCCTGGGTGAGGGTGGTAGTAGTGGTAGGCATCCAGCCCCCTGGCTAAGGGTGGTGGTAGGCATCCAGCCCCCCTGGGTGAGGGTGGTAGTAGTGGTAGGCATCCAGCCTCCCTGGGTGAGGGTGGTAGTAGTGGTAGGCATCCAGCCCCCCTGGGAGAGGGTGGTAGTAGTGGTAGGCATCCAGCCCCCCCTGGCTAAGGGTGGTGGTAGGCATCCAGCCCCCCCTGGCTGAGGGTGGTAGTAGTGGTAGGCATCCAGCCCCCCCTGGCTAAGGGTGGTGGTTGGCATCCAGCCCCCCCTGGGTGAGGGTGGTGGTAGGCATCCAGCCCCCCCTGGGTGAGGGTGGTAGTAGTGGTAGGCATCCAGCCCCCCCTGGGTGAGGGTGGTAGTAGTGGTGGGCATCCAGCCCCCCCTGGCTCAGGGTGGTGGTAGGCATCCCGCCCCCCCTGGCTAAGGGTGGTGGTAGGCATCCAGCCCCTGGGTGAGGGTGGTAGTGGTGGTAGGCATCCAGCCCCCCTGGGTGAGGTGGTAGTAGTGGTAGGCATCCAGCCCCCCTGGGTGAGGGTGGTAGTAGTGGTAGGCATCCAGCCCCCCTGGGTGAGGTGGTAGTAGTGGTGGGCATCCAGCCCCCTGGCTCAGGGTGGTGGTAGGCATCCTGCCCCCCCTGGGTAGGGGTGGTGGTGGTGCGCATTCAGGCCCCTGTGTGCATATGTGGCATTGGTGATGGGCATCCCGCCCCTATGGTGCTGCTGTTGCTGGTGTAAGTATATTCTGCGTCCCTCTGTGTGTGTGTGTGTGATGTGTGCGTGTACGTGTTGTATGTGTTTTGTGGTTGGTGTCTGACTTACCTTCTGCGCCGTACTCATCCGTGCCTGTTCCGGTAGTAAATGTAGAATATTGGTATGATCGGGACGAAGGGATTCATGGTTGGTTCGTGTCGTTCGTCCTTCTCGTTGCTTCTCGTCGTCCTCGTCGCTTCGCGTCGTCCTCGTCGCTTCGCCTCGTCCTCGTCGCTGGCGTGTTCGTCTCGTAGCCGTGGATCGTGTTGTGGCGCGAATCGGAGCTTATGTGCGCCTCTCCCGGATGCTTTGACGTGCCGTGCGTAGCGACGGGTTCGGCGCGTACAGAAAGCGCATCGTACTCGTTCGGCCGGACAGAGCTGCATTTTTCCTTCCGTGCGACTCGATTCGGCGTTTCCGGATTCGCCTCAGTCGGGGAACAGGACCTGGTTTGGGTGAGTACTGCTCGGCCGGATTCTGTGCTGTTGTGCGCATCGTACTTACTCGTTCGGTGTGCTGTACGGATCGGTCGGGAAACAGGCTTTCGCATGGCTTTTTTCCCGACCGAATGGTATTGGGTGCGCCTCCGACCGAGATCGGAATCGGCCCCTTCGTCTCCATGGACACTGCCATTCCACCCCCTACTTTCAATATGGCGGTCTTGACACATGCGCAGACCAGCCTTCTTAGCGGTCTAGCCTTCCCATAATAGCACGTACACGCATGACGTGATGACGTACATACGCCCACGCCAGCGGCCGGCAACAGCAATGTAAGCCGGCTCCCTGCCTGGTCCAGTAACATCCAGGACCACAAGGAGACCGCAGTAGGTGCTGCCGGCGGATGCACTGTCTTGATGAAGTAAGACTTTTCCATTTCTCCAGCAGGAACTACCATGCCTAATTTTAACGTAACAGTTCATTTCTTCCGCGCTAATTCCCGACAACTTATTTTTTCTGTCTGCCCAGTGTGTGACTACAGACGGGCGTCCCTCCCGGGTCCTGCATAAGCTGCGCACTACACGTAGCCAGTGTAACTATACTCTGGTTTTTCTCACTCTCGTGTGACACTCGCAATCATTTTAATCGTTTATATCACTTACGCATGGCCGCCGCAATGCTCGACCAGTGCCTGCATCAGCACTTATATACAACAATTACGTAAATATAAGGCTATGAGCACTCACATGGCCATTCTAGCCCTCTACCTTTACCCTCATTTCCAACGAGGTATTTTGCATGCGAAGAACTTACTGCTGGCAGTAGTCTGCTGCACGCAAAGGAAGCATAATATACCAGAACAGCATGCATTGCCAACGACTACTTGGCTACTCCTAGTTATCGACTCACCTTAGTGGCAGCTAACCTGAGACATGTACCATGGCACACAATCACTGCGTAAAAGATTGCATTTTATGTTGCATTTATGTTATGTGTGTATTGTCTTTTTTTTTTTCTACAGGTTTTTACTCGTGGGTCTGTAAGTATACTGACACCACCTATTTTACAACTCACCTTAGCGCGTGTGTTGATATTCACAACTTCACGTGGCGTTAATTTTGCCACACACTCACTTTCACGTATTTGGTCCTGACGAAAGCCCCCCCATTTTTTCACTGGGGCTGAAACATGTAGACCGACCATTGGGGACAACAAGGAGCATTTTCTCTCCACAGTTGCCCGCCCTATATAGCTTTTAACCTTATCCTGGGCCAGCAAAGAATAAAGTACCATTTGCAAGGATTCCCAGAGATAATTTTAACTTTCACCACTTCCTTCACATATCACACAACACCAGCTCCGCTGTAATCAGGCGTTGTAGCACAACCGGGTGGCATTCGGCTACCCGGTTGGGACCCCAATGATGTAGCATGCCACCAACTAGGTTGGTGGGTGAGGAGTCTTTAACAAACCAAAGGTTTCCTGGCACCTTTATACCTGTGAGCCGTCCTTTGATAGTGGGTTCGTCCACCTCGTATATTCGTGCCATAATGTACTAAACATATTAGGGCCAAGGTCATGCTTGACATACATTTCAAAATTTGGAGTGCCTTCCGGAGGCGCAGGCTGACTCTCTTCCAATCGAGCATCAGCAGAACAACAACCACAACTCACACAGCATAGTTTGCTAAAGCAGGGCATTTTTAAATGAAAACCTGTTCACTATGTATGCCGAGCAGATATTTGCAAATATCTTACCAAAATTGGTCCTCTGACCTCACCAAATCCAAATCAAAGTGGTATCATGTTCATAAAGAACTCAAACAAATTCAAGCGCTTGTCCAAAAACGATCCTCAGACCGTACCAACACAAACCAAAGTGGCGCCATGGCCACAAAACAAAACCAAGGCAAACTCACTTGGTGCACACAGGTCAAACAAATGTATTCTCCACTGCCGACTCTTGGCAGATCCAAGGGTTTAGCCATTCAGGACCCCAGCCTGGATGACCACTGGCCGAGGCACCGCCCAGTCAGACAGACGTGGCAGCTGCGAGTACTAGACTCTCTCGTGCAAGGATACCCGGTCCGCCTGTCCGACCCAACGTGGCCCCGTCCCCCCCACCCGTCCACGGGCAAGGAAGGGTCACTCGCCCGATGCGGTCCCTGTTTGGGCACCAACTGAAGGAAGTGACCCGATTATGGCCACCCGGGTCACTTGCGACCACCTCTCAGCCTTCCATACAAATGAAGAGTCGCTCAGACAGTAAAGAATACAAACCAAAGTTATTTATTAGTATACGCTCGAGCGGAGTCCGGTCTGACCAGCCTCCTCAGATTGCGGCAGAGGGGCTGACCCCCGCCGACATGACAATACCAGATATACATTTCCAGCACCCCTAAAGACCCGCCCAGACTGGAATTTTCCAGTCTCAGAGCTGACGAACAAAGGTGGTACAGAAAGATGAGCTACTATCCTGAGACCGGGTATGTAGGAGAGTAGGATCTGCTTCACATGGGTACCCCCACTTTTTGCTGATGCTTCACTGTTTTTCGACTTTAGTCTGGCTGGGGCCCTGCTAATCAGAACCCCAGCCTAGCTGCTTCCTCTCTAAAATGGTTTCCATGTGCCTTAGGCATATCTCTGATTGGAATCTTGAGTGCCCTTATAAGTCCCTAGTATATGGTATACTATGTACCCAGGGCATAGGTACCTCAGAGGCCTATCAGGTGCTGCAGCATGTATTGTGCCACCCCTGGAAGGCCATCCAAAATGACACCACAGGTCTGCTACTGCAGCCTGGGTAAGGTGGTGCATGCAC
>CAWUFW010032519.1:0-13797 GCA_963921515.1 Calotriton arnoldi | reverse complement strand
CCTAAGGTACTTGGAAACCATTTTAGAGAGGAAGCAGCTAGGCTGGGGTTCTGATTAGCAGGGCCCCAGCCAGACTAAAGTCGAAAAACAGTGAAGCATCAGCAAAAAGTGGGGGTACCCATGTGAAGCAGATCCTACTCTCCTACACCTCCCCGGGGCTTAAATAATATAAAAGAAAGTGTGGGGGGCTCCTGCCCCTCCCCACACTGCCCCGGGGACCATCACCTCCCTGGGGCAAACTTTAATTACGGGTGGGGGTCTGTTGCGTAACCCCAGGCCCTGGGGACCACCACCTCCCCGGGGCTTTAAATCTGTTGGAGGGGGGCCTCGCGGCCTCCCTCATGGAGCCCTCCTTGGCCCTGGGGACGGCAACCCCCCAGGGCCAGCTCCGGCAATGCCCCAGCGTGCCCACCCTCAGGACATTGCAGTTTGCAATGGCAGGGCGGGAGCACGGCTCCCGCCCTGTCATTGCAAACTATGCTTCGCTTCAAGGAAGCGAGAGCAGAAAACCTGCTCTCGCTTCCAGGAAGCGAAGTAGACTGCTTTTGGACAAGGGGAGCTGCATGTCAGCAGCTCCACTTGTCCAAAAGCAATGCCGGCTCCTGCAGGAGGCGGGGAGCAGGCAAAGACCGCGGGGGCATTGGGGCTCCCCCCATGGTCCCAAACATGAGGCCAGGCCCCGGGGATGGGGTCCCCGAGGACAGAAGTGGCCAAGGGAAGGGGGGCCATGAGGTCCTCCTCCCCTTTTTCATTAAAAAAAATATATATATAAGGCTGAGGCCGGGCCCCAAGGCCAGGCCCCAGGCCCCGGGGCCTCAAAAGGGGGGCCATGCGGCACCCCTCCAAATTAAAAAAAATTAAGGCTGGGCAGGCCCCGAGGGATGGGGTCCCCGGGGCCAATAGTGTCCCAGGGAAGGGGGGCCACGAGGCCCCCTCCCATAAAATTAAAATAAAAATAGAGGCAAAGCCCCAGGGGATGGGGTCCTCGGGGCCAAAAATGGCCTCAGGAGGGGGGCCGTGTTTTTTTATAATGTTTTTAAAAAAAATGTGTGAGGCCCTGGGGGATGGGGTCCCTAGGGCCCCAAAAATATTAAGAGAAGGGGAGCCACACCCTCACTTCTAACAAAAAAAAAAAGAAAAGCCGGCTTCTCGCCGTAGACCCCGCCCTCCCTGCACCACTCTGCAAATGCACCACCTGGCGCTTTCTAAGTTGGAGGATTAAGTCCCCTTGAAACCTGAGGGTCCGTGGGGGCCAACTAGCCTACCAGGTACCTCCAGTAAGCTCCACGGAGTGGGATTGCTGAGAGGTGGTCCGAGGCCATGCCCCTTTTTACACCACTCTGCAAACGCGCCTCTTGGCACACTGCTGGTGGGGCAATGAGTTCCTCTTGTGTCCTGAGGACCTCAGGACTAAGTGGACTTCATCCGCCAAGCAGCAGTGCCCCAGGAGGCGCGTTTGCAGAGTGGTGTAAAATGGGGGCGTGGCCTCGGACCACTCTCAGCAATCCAGCTGTGTGGGGCTTACTAGAGATAACAGGAGGGCTAGTTGGCCCCCAGGGACCCTGAGGAGGCAAGGGGACTTCATTTCCCAAGCAACAGCGCACCAGGAGGCGCATTTGCAGAGTGGTGGAGAAAGGGGGCGTGGCCTGTATCCACCTCTCAGCAATCCCACTATCTGGGGCTTACTGGAGGTATCAGGTAGGTTAGTTGGCCCCTAAGGACCCCAGCAGTAAAGGGGACTTTAATCCACATCGAAGAGCGCGCCAGGGAGCGCGTTTACAGACTGGTGGTCAAAGGGGGCATGGCCTGCTATGACTACTTACCAATGCTGCTGTGTGGGACTTACTGGAGGTAATAGGAGGGGTAGTCGGTCCCCAAGGTTGTCCTTGGGGGCCAACTACCCCTCCTGTTACCTCCAGTAAGTCCCACACAGTGGGATTGCTAAGAGGTCTGCAGAGGCCACGCCCCGCCTTTCTCCACCACTCTGAAAACACGCCTCCTGGCATACTTCGGGTTGGGGGATGAAGTCCACTTTACTCCTGAGGGACTTTGGGGGCCAAGAAGCCCTCCTGGTACCTCCTGTAAGTCCTACGCAGCGGAATTCCTGAGCGCTGGTCGGAGGCCCAGCCCCCTTTCTCCACCACTCTGCAAACGCGACTACCAGTGAAAGAAGCATTGTAATGTAATAGGTCTCACATTTGCAAGAGTTAGAGCTAGTGGCGTTGTAAATGTAAAAGTTTTTTACTAATGTTTTTTGGAGTGGAGTGGATGTACGTTGTGTGTAGTGGAATTATGTGGTATGTTGTGCAGTGAAATTATGTGGATAGAAAGTATGTGGTATTTAGTGTATAAGAATTATGTAGAGTGGGATTATGTGTTATGGAGAGTAATTATGTGGTATGGTAGTCTGTGTTGTGGAGTGGTAACCTCAGGTTTAGTCTTCCTCGTTTCCATAGAAGCTAAACAATGAACTCAATGAGACAAAAAAAAGAAGGAATCACTGAGGAGCACTTCAGGACCTAGTCAGAGGTATGAGCAGGGCCACTGGAATTATGCGACTGTTTGGCTGCACCGACTTTCGCACAATTATACATTTTCCGCAATAGCCACATAATCCATCATCTGCTGCCTTATCTGCAGATTTGAACAAAAAAAGCCTTGTTTCTAGCTCAAACGGCTCAAACGTTACCAAAAATGCAGCGACAAATGTTACAGAGTGGTGGAAGGTCCTTTGCAAACCGAGAATGGTCACCTGTTACTTATTGCTAAATATGGGTGTTAAATTGGTACTAATGGTGTGCAAACCACTCTTGCTTCTTTCTGCACCTCTCTTGCCTTTTACTGCATTTCTCTTTCTTCTTTTGGCACCTTTATTCCATCTTTCTGCACATCTCTTGCTTCTTTCTGCACCCCTCGTGCCTCTTACTGCACCCTTCTTGCCTCTTTCTGCAACTCTATTGCTTCTTTCTGCACTACTCTTGCTTCTTTCTGCACCTCTCTTGCTTCTTTCTGCACCACTTGTGCTTCTTTCTGCACCCCTCTAACCTCTTTTTGCACCCCTCTTGCCCCTTTCTGCACCTCTGTTCCTTCTTTCTGCACTTCTTTTGTTTCTTTCTGCACCTCTCTTGCTTCTTTCTGCAACCATCTTGCCACTTTCTCCAACAATGTTCCCCCATTTTGCATCCCTGATGCTACTTTCTGCACTTCTCGTGCCTCTTTCTCCACTCCTCATACCTCTTTCTGCACCTCTGTTGCTTCTTTCTGCACTTCTCTTGCTTCTTACTGCACCTCTGTCCCTTCTTTCTGCAACCCTTGTACCTCTTTCTGCATCCCTCTTCCCACTATCTGTACCCCTCTTGCCTCTTTATGCACATCTGTTCCAGCTTTCTGCACTTCTTTTGTTTCTTTCTGCACCTCTCTTGCTTCTTTCTGCTTCCCTCTTGCCTCTTTCTCCACCCCTCTTCCTCATTCTGCAACTCTGTTGCTTCTTTTTGTACTTCTCTTGTCTCTTTTTGCACCCCTCTTCCCTGTTTCTGCACCTCTGTTGCTTCTGTATGCACTTCTCTTGCTTCTTTCTGCACCCCTCGTGCCTCTTTCTGCACCCCTTTTCCCTCTTTCTGCACCTTTCTTGCCTCTCTCTGCACCTTCTTTCTGCACCTCTCTTGCGTCTTTCAGCACCCCTCTTGCCTCTTTCTCTGCCCCTCTAACCCCTTTCTGCATCTCTGTTGCTTGTTTCTGCACATCTCTTGTCTCTTTCTCCACCCCTGATCCCTCTTTCTGCACCTCTGTTGCTTCTTTCTGCACTTCTCTTGCCTCTTTCTCCACCCTCCTTCCCTCTTTCTGCACCTCTGTTGTTTCTTTCTGCACTTCTCTTGCTTCTTTCTGCACCCCTCGTGCCTCTTTCTGAACCCCTTGTGCCTTTTCTGCACCCCTTGTGCCTCTTTCTGCACTTCTCTTGCCTGTTTCTGCACCACTGTTGTTTTTTTCTGCACTTCTCTTGCCTCTTTCTGCACCTCTGTTGCTTCTTTCTACACCCCTCGTGCCTCTTTCTGCAGCCCTTGTGCCTCTTTCTGCACCCCTCTTCCCTCTTTCTGCTCCTCTATTGCCTCTTTTTGCACTTCTCTTGCCTCTTTCTGCACAACTGCTGTTTTTTCTACACTTCTCTTGCCTCTTTCTGTACCTCTGTTGCATCTGTGTGCACCCCTCTTGCCTCTTTCTGTATCCCCTTCCCTCTTTCTGCACATCTCTTCTCTCTTTCTGCACTTCTCTTCCCTCTTTCTGCACTTCTCTTCTCTCTTTCTGCACCCCTCTTGCCTCTGTCTGCACCTCACTTGCCTCTTTCTGCACATCTCCTGCCTATTTCTTCACCTGTCTTGCCTCTTTCTGCACCTTTCTTCCTTTTTTCTGCGCCTTTCTTGTTTCTTTCTGCAACTCTCTTGTCTGTTTTATCACTTCTCTTGCTTCTTTCTGCACCTCTGTTGCTTCTTTCTGCACCCCTCTTGCCTCGTTCTGCACCCCTCTTAATTCTTTATGCATCACTCCTGCCTCTTTCTGTACCCCTGTTCTCTCTGTCTGCACCTCTCTTGCCTGTTTCTGTACCCCTCTTGCCTCTTTCTGCACATATCTTGCCTCTTTCTGCACATCTGTTGGTTCTTTCTGCACTTCTCTTGCCTCTTTCTGCAACCCTCTTGCCTCTTTCTGCACCTCTGGTGGTTCTTTCTGCACTTCTCTTGCTCATTTCTACACCTCTCTTGCTTTTATCTGTACCCCTCTTGCCACTTTATGCACCCCTCTTCCCTCATTGTGCACCTCTCTTGCCTCTTTCTGCACCCCTGTTCCCTCTTTCTGCAGTTCTCTTGCCTCTTTCTGTACCTCTGTTGCTTCTTTCAGTACTTCTCTTGCCTCTTTCTGCACTCCTCTTGCCTCTTTCTACACCTCTGTTGGTTCTTTCTGCACTCCTCTTGCTTCTTTCGGCACTTCTCTTGCAAATTTATGTACCCCGCTTGGCTCTTTCTGCACCCCTCTTCCCTATTTCTGCACCTCTCTTGCCTTTGTCTGCAACCCTGTTCCATCTTTCTGCACCTTGTTTGCCTGTTTCTGTACCTCTCGTGCCTCTTTCTGCACCTCTCATGCCTCTTTATGCACCTCTGTTGGTTTTTTCTGCACTTCTCTTGCCTCTTTCTGCACACCTCTTGCCTCTTTCTGTACCTCTGGTGGTTCTTTCTGCACTTCTCTTGCTTCTTTCTACACCTCTCTTGCTTTTTTCAAAACTCCTCTTGCCTCTTTCTGCACCCCTCTTCCCTCTTTGTGCTCCTATCTTGTCTCTTTCTGCACCCTTGTTCCCTCTTTCTGCAGTACTCTTGCCTCTTTCTGCACCCCTGTTGCTTCTTTCTGTACTTCTCTTGCCACTTTTGCAGTTCTCTTGCTTCTTTCTGCACCCCTCGTGCCTCTTTCTGAACCCCTTGTGCCTTTTCTGCACCCCTTGTGCCTCTTTCTGCACTTCTCTTGCCTGTTTCTGCACCACTGTTGTTTTTTTCTGCACTTCTCTTGCCTCTTTCTGCACCTCTGTTGCTTCTTTCTACACCCCTCGTGCCTCTTTCTGCAGCCCTTGTGCCTCTTTCTGCACCCCTCTTCCCTCTTTCTGCTCCTCTATTGCCTCTTTTTGCACTTCTCTTGCCTCTTTCTGCACAACTGCTGTTTTTTCTACACTTCTCTTGCCTCTTTCTGTACCTCTGTTGCATCTGTGTGCACCCCTCTTGCCTCTTTCTGTATCCCCTTCCCTCTTTCTGCATATCTCTTCTCTCTTTCTGCACTTCTCTTCCCTCTTTCTGCACTTCTCTTCTCTCTTTCTGCACCCCTCTTGCCTCTGTCTGCACCTCACTTGTCTCTTTCTGCACATCTCCTGCCTATTTCTTCACCTGTCTTGCCTCTTTCTGCACTTTTTTTCCTTTTTTCTGCGCCTTTCTTGTTTCTTTCTGCAACTCTCTTGTCTGTTTTATCACTTCTCTTGCTTCTTTCTGCATCTCTGTTGCTTTCAGCACTTCTCTTGCCTCTTTTTGCACTTCTTTTGCCTGTTTCTGCAACTCTCTTGTCTCTTTCATCACTTCTCTTGCTTCTTTCTGCACCTCTGTTGCTTCTTTCTGCACCCCTCTTGCCTCGTTCTGCACCCCTCTTAATTCTTTAT
Organism: Calotriton arnoldi; assembly: GCA_963921515.1. NCBI lineage: Eukaryota > Metazoa > Chordata > Amphibia > Caudata > Salamandridae > Calotriton > Calotriton arnoldi. Next base: position 7,613 of record CAWUFW010032519.1, on the reverse strand, counting down.
GCATCACTCCTGCCTCTTTCTGTACCCCTGTTCTCTCTGTCTGCACCTCTCTTGCCTGTTTCTGTACCCCTCTTGCCTCTTTCTGCACATATCTTGCCTCTTTCTGCACCTCTGTTGGTTCTTTCTGCACTTCTCTTGCCTCTTTCTGCAACCCTCTTGCCTCTTTCTGCACCTCTGGTGGTTCTTTCTGCACTTCTCTTGCTCATTTCTACACCTCTCTTGCTTTTATCTGTACCCCTCTTGCCACTTTATGCACCCCTCTTCCCTCATTTTGCACCTCTCTTGCCTCTTTCTGCACCCCTGTTCCCTCTTTCTGCAGTTCTCTTGCCTCTTTCTGTACCTCTGTTGCTTCTTTCAGTACTTCTCTTGCCTCTTTCTGCACTCCTCTTGCCTCTTTCTACACCTCTGTTGGTTCTTTCTGCACTCCTCTTGCTTCTTTCGGCACTTCTCTTGCAAATTTATGTACCCCTCTTGGCTCTTTCTGCACCCCTCTTCCCTATTTCTGCACCTCTCTTGCCTTTGTCTGCAACCCTGTTCCATCTTTCTGCACCTTGTTTGCCTGTTTCTGTACCTCTCGTGCCTCTTTCTGCACCTCTCATGCCTCTTTATGCACCTCTGTTGGTTTTTTCTGCACTTCTCTTGCCTCTTTCTGCACACCTCTTGCCTCTTTCTGTACCTCTGGTGGTTCTTTCTGCACTTCTCTTGCTTCTTTCTACACCTCTCTTGCTTTTTTCAAAACTCCTCTTGCCTCTTTCTGCACCCCTCTTCCCTCTTTGTGCTCCTATCTTGTCTCTTTCTGCACCCTTGTTCCCTCTTTCTGCAGTACTCTTGCCTCTTTCTGCACCCCTGTTGCTTCTTTCTGTACTTCTCTTGCCACTTTCTGCAGTGCACTTGCCTCCTTCTGCACCTCTGTTGCTTCTTTGTGCACTTCTATTGCCTCTTTCTGCACCCCTCTTGCCTCTTTCTGCACCCATTTTACTTCTTTATGCACTGCTCTTGCTTCTTTCTGTACCTCTCTTGCTTCTTTCTACACCCCCTTGCCTCTTTCTGCCCCCTCTTCCCCCTTTCTGCATCCCTCTTCCCTCTTTCTGTACCTCTCTTGTCTCTTTCTGCACTTCTCTTGCCTCTTTCTGCACCACTGTTGTTTTTATGCACTTCTCTTGACTCTTTCTGCACCTCTGTTGCTTCTGTCTACACCTCACTTGCCTCTTTCTGCAACTCTACTGCCTCTTTCTAAACCTGTCTTACCTCTTTCTGCACTTCTGTTCCTTTTTTCTGCACCTTTCTTGTTTCTTTCTGCAACTCTCTTGTCTGTTTCTTCATTTCTCTTGCTTATTTCCGCACCTCTGTTGCTTCTTTCAGCACTTCTCTTGCCTCTTTCTGCACTTCTTTTGCCTGTTTCTGCAACTCTCCTGTCTATTTCATCACTTCTCTTGCTTCTTTCTGCACCTCTGCTGCTTCTTTCTGCACACCTCTTACCTCTTTCTACATCCTTCTTTGCTCTTTTTGCACCTCTCTTTCCTCTTTCTGCACCCCAGTTCCCTCTTTCTGTACCTCTCTTGCCTCTTTCTGCACCTCTGTTGGTTCTTTCTGCACCCCTCTTGCCTCTTTCTGCACCTCTGTTGCTTCTTTCTGCACTTCTCTTGCTTCTTTCTACATCTCTTGTGCTTCTTTCTGCACCCCTCTTCCCTCTTTCTGCACCTCTCTTTCCTCTTTCTGCACCACTGTTCCCTCTTTCTGCAGTTCTCTTGCCTCTTTCTGCACCTCTGTTGCTTCTTTCTGCACTTCTCTTGCCTTTTCTGCACTCCTCTTGCCTCTTTCTGCACCTCTGTTGGTTCTTTCTGCACTCCTCTTGCTTCTTTCGGCACCTCTCTTGCAAATTTCTACACCCTTCTTTCTGCACCCCTGTTCCCTATTTCTACACCTCTTTTGCCTCTGTCTGCACCCGTGTTCCATCTTGCTGCACCTTGTTTGTCTGTTTGTACAACCTTCATGCCTCTTTATGCAATTCTCTTGCCTCCTTCTGCACCTCGGTTGCTTCTTTGTGCACTTCTCTTTCATCTTTCTACACCTCTTGTGCTTCTTTCTGCACCCCTCTTCCCTCTTTCTGCACCTCTCTTTCCTCTTTCTGCACCACTGGTCCCTCTTTATGCATTTCTCTTGCCTCTTTCTGCACCTCTGTTGCTTCTTTCTGCACTTCTCTTGCCTTTTCTGCACTCCTCTTGCCTCTTTCTGCACCTCTGTTGGTTCTTTCTGCACTCCTCTTGCTTCTTTCGGCACCTCTCTTGCAAATTTCTACACCCTTCTTTCTGCACCCCTGTTCCCTATTTCTACACCTCTTTTGCCTCTGTCTGCACCTGTGTGCCATCTTGCTGCACCTTGTTTGTCTGTTTGTACAACTTTCATGCCTCTTTATGCAATTCTCTTGCCTCCTTCTGCACCTCGGTTGCTTCTTTGTGCACTTCTCTTTCATCTATCTGCACCCCTCTGGCCTATATCTGCACCCATTTTGCTTCCTTCTGCAGTTCTCTTGCTTCTTTCCGCACTCGTCTTCCCTCTTTCTGCACCCCTCTTTCAACTTTCTGCACCTCTCTTGCCTCTTTTTGCACTTCTATTGCCTCTTTTGACATTTCTGTTGCTTGTTTCTGGACTTCTCTTGCCTCTATCTGCACCTCTATTGCTTCTTTCTGCACCACTCTTGAGTCTTTCTGCATCCTCTTCCCTCTTTCTGCACCTCTCTTGCCTCCTTCTGCACCTCTCCTGCCTTTTTCTATAGTTCTCCTGCCTCTTTCTGCACCAATGTCGATTCTTTCTGCAGTTCTCTTGCCTCTTTCTGCACCTCTCTTGCCTTTTTCTACACATCTCTTGCCTCTTTCTGCTCTTATCTTGCCTCTTTCTGTACTTCTCTTGCTTCTTTCTGCGCTTCTCTTGCTTCTTTCTACACTTCTCCAGCCTTTTTCTGCACTTCTATTGCCTCTTTCTGTAGCTCTGTTGGTTCTTTCTGCACTTCTCTTGCCTCTTTCTGCATACCTCCTGCCTCTTTCTGTACCTCTGTTGCTTCTTTCTGCACTTCTCTTGCCTCTTTCAGCACCCCTCTTGCCTCTGTCTGCACCTCTGTTGGTTCTTTTTGCAGTTCACTTGCCTCTTTCTGCACCTCTCCTGCCTTTTTCTGCGCATCTCTTGCCTCTTTCTGCACTTCTCATGCCTCTTTCTGCACTCCTCTTGCCTCTTTCTGCACCAATGTCGATTCTTTCTGCAGTTCTCTTGCCTCTTTCTGCACCTATCTTGCCTTTTTCTGCACATCTCTTGCCTCTTTCTGCTCTTATCTTGCCTCTTTCTGTACTTCTCTTGCTTCTTTCTGTGCTTCTCTTGGTTCTTTCTGCACTTCTCTTGCCTCTTTCTGCACCCCTCTTGCCTCTTTCTGTACCTCTGTTGCTTCTTTCTGCACTTCTCTTGCCTCTTTCAGTACCCCTCTTGCCTCTGTCTGCACCTCTGTTGGTTCTTTCTGCAGTTCTCTTGCCTCTTTCTGGACCTCTCTTGCCTTTTTCTGCGCATTTCTTGCCTCTTTCTGCACCTCTGTTGCTTCTTTCTGCACCCCTCTTACCTCTTTCTGTATCCCCTTCCCTCTCTCTGCAAGTCTCTTCCCTCTTTCTGTACTTCTCTTCCCTCTTTCTGCACTTCTCTTCCCTCTTTCTACACCCCTCTTGCCTCTGTCTACACCTCACTTGCCTCTTTCTGCAACTCTACTGCCTCTTTCTAAACCTGTCTTACCTCTTTCTGCACTTCTGTTCCTTTTTTCTGCACCTTTCTTGTTTCTTTCTGCAACTCTCTTGTCTGTTTCTTCATTTCTCTTGCTTATTTCCGCACCTCTGTTGCTTCTTTCAGCACTTCTCTTGCCTCTTTCTGCACTTCTTTTGCCTGTTTCTGCAACTCTCCTGTCTATTTCATCACTTCTCTTGCTTCTTTCTGCACCTCTGCTGCTTCTTTCTGCACACCTCTTACCTCTTTCTACATCCTTCTTTGCTCTTTTTGCACCTCTCTTTCCTCTTTCTGCACCCAGTTCCCTCTTTCTGTACCTCTCTTGCCTCTTTCTGCACCTCTGTTGGTTCTTTCTGCACTTCTCTTGCCTCTTTCTGCACCCCTCTTGCCTCTTTCTGCACCTCTGTTGCTTCTTTCTGTACTTCTCTTGCTTCTTTCTACACCTCTTGTGCTTCTTTCTGCACCCCTCTTCCCTCTTTCTGCACCTCTCTTTCCTCTTTCTGCACCACTGTTCCCTCTTTCTGCAGTTCTCTGGCCTCTTTCTGCACCTCTGTTGCTTCTTTCTGCACTTCTCTTGCCTTTTATGCACTCCTCTTGCCTCTTTCTGCACCTCTGTTGGTTCTTTCTGCACTCCTCTTGCTTCTTTCGGCACCTCTCTTGCAAATTTCTACACCCTTCTTTCTGCACCCCTGTTCCCTATTTCTACACCTCTTTTGCCTCTGTCTGCACCCGTGTTCTATCTTGCTGCACCTTGTTTGTCTGTTTGTACAACTTTCATGCCTCTTTATGCAATTCTCTTGCCTCCTTCTGCACCTCGTTTGCTTCTTTGTGCACTTCTCTTTCATCTTTCTACACCTCTTGTGCTTCTTTCTGCACCCCTCTTCCCTCTTTCTGCACCTCTCTTTCCTCTTTCTGCACTACTGTTCCCTCTTTCTGCAGTTCTCTTGCCTCTTTCTGCACCTCTGTTGCTTCTTTCTGCACTTCTCTTGCCTTTTCTGCACTCCTCTTGCCTCTTTCTGCACCTCTGTTGGTTCTTTCTGCACTCCTCTTGCTTCTTTCGGCACCTCTCTTGCAAATTTCTACACCCTTCTTTCTGCACCCCTGTTCCCTATTTCTACACCTCTTTTGCCTCTGTCTGCACCCGTGTGCCATCTTGCTGCACCTTGTTTGTCTGTTTGTACAACTTTCATTCCTCTTTATGCAATTCTCTTGCCTCCTTCTGCACCTCGGTTGCTTCTTTGTGCACTTCTCTTTCATCTATCTGCACCCCTCTGGCCTATATCTGCACCCATTTTGCTTCCTTCTGCAGTTCTCTTGCTTCTTTCCGCACTTGTCTTCCCTCTTTCTGCACCCCTCTTTCAACTTTCTGCACCTCTCTTGCCTCTTTTTGCACTTCTCTTGCCTCTTTTGACATTTCTGTTGCTTGTTTCTGGACTTCTCTTGCCTCTATCTGCACCTCTATTGCTTCTTTCTGCACCACTCTTGAGTCTTTCTGCATCCTCTTCCCTCTTTCTGCACCTCTCTTGCCTCCTTCTGCACTCTCTCCTGCCTTTTTCTATAGTTCTCCTGCCTCTTTCTGCACCTCTGTTGCTTCTTTCTGCACTTTTCTTGCCACTTTCTGCACCTCTCTTGTCTGTCTGCACCAATGTCGATTCTTTCTGCAGTTCTCTTGCCTCTTTCTGCACCTCTCTTGCCTTTTTCTACACATCTCTTGCCTCTTTCTGCTCTTATCTTGCCTCTTTCTGCACCCCTCTTCCCTCTTTCTGCACCTCTCTTTCCTCTTTCTGCACCACTGTTCCCTCTTTCTGCAGTTCTCTGGCCTCTTTCTGCACCTCTGTTGCTTCTTTCTGTACTTCTCTTGCCTTTTCTGCACTCCTCTTGCCTCTTTCTGCACCTCTGTTGGTTCTTTCTGCACTCCTCTTGCTTCTTTCGGCACCTCTCTTGCAAATTTCTACACCCTTCTTTCTGCACCCCTGTTCCCTATTTCTACACCTCTCTTTGCCTCTGTCTGCACCCGTGTTCCATCTTGCTGCACCTTGTTTGTCTGTTTGTACAACTTTCATGCCTCTTTATGCAATTCTCTTGCCTCCTTCTGCACCTCGGTTGCTTCTTTGTGCACTTCTCTTTCATCTTTCTACACCTCTTGTGCTTCTTTCTGCACCCCTTTTCCCTCTTTCTGCACCTCTCTTTCCTCTTTCTGCACCACTGTTCCCTCTTTCTGCAGTTCTCTTGCCTCTTTCTGCACCTCTGTTGCTTCTTTCTGTACTTCTCTTGCCTTTTCTGCACACCTCTTGCCTCTTTCTGCACCTCTGTTGGTTCTTTCTGCACTCCTCTTGCTTCTTTCGGCACCTCTCTTGCAAATTTCTACACCCTTCTTTCTGCACCCCTGTTCCCTATTTCTACACCTCTTTTGCCTCTGTCTGCACCCGTGTGCCATCTTGCTGCACCTTTGTTTGTCTGTTTGTACAACTTTCATGCCTCTTTATGCAATTCTCTTGCCTCCTTCTGCACCTCGGTTGCTTCTTTGTGCACTTCTCTTTCATCTATCTGCACCCCTCTGGCCTATATCTGCACCCATTTTGCTTCCTTCTGCAGTTCTCTTGCTTCTTTCCGCACTTGTCTTCCCTCTTTCTGCACCCCTCTTTCAACTTTCTGCACCTCTCTTGCCTCTTTTTGCACTTCTCTTGCCTCTTTTGACATTTTTGTTGCTTGTTACTGGACTTCTCTTGCCTCTATCTGCACCTCTATTGCTTCTTTCTGCACCACTCTTGAGTCTTTCTGCATCCTCTTCCCTCTTTCTGCACCTCTCTTGCCTCCTTCTGCACCTCTCCTGCCTTTTTCTATAGTTCTCCTGCCTCTTTCTGCACCTTTGTTGCTTCTTTCTGCACTTTTCTTGCCACTTTCTGCACCTCTCTTGTCTCTGTCTGCACCAATGTCGATTCTTTCTGCAGTTCTCTTGCCTCTTTCTGCACCTCTCTTGCCTTTTTCTACACATCTCTTGCCTCTTTCTGCTCTTATCTTGCCTCTTTCTGTACTTCTCTTGCTTCTTTCTGCGCTTCTCTTGCTTCTTGCTTCTTTCTACACTTCTCCATCCTTTTTCTGCACTTCTATTGCCTCTTTCTGTAGCTCTGTTGGTTCTTTCTGCACTTCTCTTGCCTCTTTCTGCACACCTCTTGCCTCTTTCTGTACCTCTGCTGCTTCTTTCTGCACTTCTCTTGCCTCTTTCAGCACCCCTCTTGCCTCTACCTGCACATCTGTTGGTTCTTTCTGCAGTTCTCTTGTCTCTTTCTGGACCTCTCTTGCCTTTTTCTGCGCATCTCTTGCCTCTTTCTGCACTTCTCATGCCTCTTTCTGCACTCCTCTTGCCTCTTTCTGCACTTCTCTTGCTTTTTTCTGGACTTCTCTTGCTTCTTTCTGCAACCATCTTGCCTCTTTCCGCACTCATCTTCCCTCTTTCTGCACCTCTCTTGTCTCTTTTTGGCACCTCTGTTGTCTCTTTCTGTACCTCTTTGCCTCTTTCTGCACTTCTCTTGCCTCTTTCTGCACCTCTGTTGCTTCTTTCTGCACTTCTCTTCCCTCTTTCTGCACCTCTCTTGCCTCTTTCTGTACCTCTGTTGCTTCTTTCTGTACCCCTCTTGCCTCTTTCTGCACCCCTCTTGCCTCTTTCTGCACCTTTCTTGCCTCTTTCTGTACCCCTCTTCCCTCTTTCTGCACCTCTCTTTCCTGTTCCCACACCTCTCTTCACTCTTTCTGCACCTTTCTTGCCTCTTTCTGCACCCCTGTTCCCTCTTTCTAAACATCTGTTGACTATTTCTGCAAGTCTCTTGCCTCTTGACCGATGGAGAACATGGCTG
>CAWUFW010032518.1:0-13800 GCA_963921515.1 Calotriton arnoldi | reverse complement strand
GGGCCTGGTGTGTGTTGACTTGGGCTGTCCACCGTCCCACCCACTGCACTTTGTGTTCCTGCCACTTACCTGTTACTTGTCGGTTAGTGCAGCTGTGGGCGGACACATGGGTGTGGTGGGTGCTCGTTGTGGCGCTTCTGGCATATTTAGGGACCTGTTGGTGGTTACGTGGCTGGCTGAGTGTGCCACATGTCCCCACGCATCTTACAGTTGTTCGGTTTGGGCTGTGTGTGGTGGTGTCTGTTGCATGGTGTGTGATGTGTTGTGTATTGTGTGCTGGACATGGGGGTGTTTGTCCTGAGGGCTGTGGCATGGTGGCAGTGCATGTGAGTACATAGCGGTGTGCTGGTATACATTAGTTTGTACTTACCAGCCTCCACTCCCCTTGCTAATCCGGCGAGGATCTCCGGATGTATTATGACTCGCACCTTCTCCTCCCCACGCTATGAAGGTCTTGAAGAGCGCGGGATTCCCTCCGCCAGTGACGGCAGCCAGCTCTCTGTTTTTGCCCTCCTTCTTCTTGGCCAGGCTCTTATCGTCATTCCAATGTTTGTTGATCTCAACTCTGTTCCTGGGCAGGGTCCCGACTGCATTGACCTGGTCTACGATCCGGTTCCACATTCTGTTTCTGGTGGCTGGTGGTGTGTGCTGGACCATGTTCCCATAGATTTGTGGGTACACCTGATGATCTCGTCGACCATGACCCGTCTAGCTCCATGGCGTGAACTCAGGCATTCTTTGTGGTGCCATGGTGTTTGTGGTGCTGGTGCGGTGTGTGTTGGTGTAATGTGCAGGGGTTTCGTGGTGCCGGTGTTTGGTGGTGGTGGTGGTGGTTGTGATGTGTGTGCGTTTCTGTGGTGTGCTGCTGTCCTTGCTGTGTCACTGTGTCCTCTCCTCTCCTCTCTGGTTTGCAATGTAGCAAGGGTTGTGGTCTGTGGGAGTGCTGCTGCTTTGTACTCACCTATGTGGGTGTGTCCTCATGGTCTGTTGTTTTCCAGGTGTGTTGTGTCTGGAGGTTCTGGCCTTTGTATTTTTTGTTTGTCCGGGAGGATGTTTTCGGGATATGTACTGTGCTTGTGTATTTAGTGCGTGCCTTGCTGTGTGGACTTGTTGGCCATGTTGTGTGCTATTGGTTTTGTGTGCGGATGGTTTCTGTGCAGGTACGTGGGCGCCATGGCTTCTGCCGTGTCGATTCTCATCGGCATTGTTTGCGCTGGCGGTGGCGGTATATTTGTGTTTTCCGCGCTCATGGCGGTGCGATCGTAATCTCACGTGCGGTGTGTCGGCCGTGAGAGGCGGGCGTGGTTTTGTGTTGTCGTAGCGTGTTTCCGTCCGTGGCGAGCGGTTTGTCTCCGACTCGGACGTTGGCGGGCGTATTTTGTGTGCTTTTTCGCCGATGGCGGTATTCGGTTGTGTAATCGCAATAGCGTGGTCGGTGTTCCAGGGCGGTGTGTGCGGGCGGATTTTTGCGCTTCCATGCCTGGCGGTGTGTATCTCACCGCCGGGTATCGTAATGTGCCCCTAAGTTAGGTATATATATATTATATTTTATATGTATATGTTTAATTTATTTTAACATTATATGTATCAGTTTTTATTTTTAAACATTTTAAAATGATTTTAACTGTTTTCTTTTAATTATATGTATTATTTACTTTACTTTACATCATTTTTTAACATTTAAAAAAACGATGTTTTTACAACGATATTTTTGACATTGATATTTTTTCCGATATTTTTGTACTTACCATGATGTAGATAGGATGTCGATATTCTTGACTTTGTATTTTTGTCACAATATTTTTGTGCCTCAATATTTTGAGGTCGATATTTTGTCAGTGATTCGGAGAGCAGGCCAGCTACAAGATTCATGCATGTCCCACTGAAAAAGTACCTTGGATGGAGGAAGAGTCAACATCGAGAACCACCGATGTGAGTAACAGAGGAGGTGATGCATTGTCGTCTTTTCTGTTGTGCCTGCGGCGGTTGTGGCGAGCTGCAGCGGGGTCGTGCTTATCGCGGTCTGTAGCAGGCCCACGAAGAGAGTATAAAATTCTCTCGTAACCCGCTCTAGAAAGCTTCATGTTCTAGAGTTTTGTCGGGCACAAAACAGTTCCGGATACTTACCCTTGCTTCTGGTCGGAGTGGCGGCGTCCTCGTCTCCCACCTTTTCTCGGTTCCTCGTCCTCCTCTCCTGGGAATTGGATATTCCTGCACGATGCTGCGGCGTCTATTCTTGAGTTCTGCCCCCGGCTTGCCCATTCTCTACCTCTTTGTGATTGCGGCGTCCGCTGAGTCCCTGTTCGGCGACAGTATGGTGTCTCCATGGTGGCATGACGCCTCGCTGTGCTTCTTCTTCTGTACAGCATCCTTGAGCTTCACTCTTCACTTGGGACCTATCAAGTAAGGAAAAGAGAAAGAGAAAAAAAAGAACCAGTGCTGTAAATGTCTTATGAACATTACTGTTGTCTGTGACATAAAGCCATAGTGAGTAATATTTATCTCTGTAGACTCCTCCATCTTTGAGGATCTGCCTTGTTCTGTTGCTTTTGGAGTTTCTGCAAAGAAAGAAAAGTATTTATGTTAATTATCCTGAAGGAAGGACACACAAGGCCAGCCCAAGGTGCAATTAGTAGTTTCATTTTCTGTATGGATGGACATTTCTAGAATAGATGAGTGATTTGTTCTCTTACTTTCTTTACTGCTATCAGGGTTGTTTTTAAGGGCATCTAAGTTATTGATATCTTTTATTAATGCAGATAAACACTATCACAGCATATACAGTCATTGAGCTAGTGTTTAAGTAACGGAAGATGGGAAAGTTCAGGTACTAAAAGTACAATCATTTGTCCTGTATAATTCCTTAGAATATGCAATCCAGAGTTCACTTTTTCTTTGTTACCTCATGACCGCCAGATCAACGCTGCAGTGGCCTCCACCTGCTTCAACTCCCTCTGCATCCTCCGCAAGACCATTAAGTGGATCCCCCAAATGCAGAAAGACCGTCACCCACGCACTCATAACCAGCAGACTGGACTACGGTGACGCCCTCTATGCCGGAATCAGCAAAGCCCTGCTACGCAAGCTCCAAAGCCATCCAGAACACCGCAGCCAGACTCGTCCTTGGAGCCCCACGACCACGAGCACATGACCCAGCACCTATGAGACCTCCACTGGCTCCCCATCGAGAAGGAGTAACCTTCAAGCTACTCACCCACGCCTACAAATCCCTCCACAACATTGGACCCAAATACCTCCAACGAAAGAGTCTCCTTCCACGTGCCCAAAAGGAATCTCCGCTCCGCCGACCTCGCCCTGGCAGAGACCCCACGCATCTTCAGAACCAGAGCAGGTGGAAGGCAGCCTTCTCCTGCGTCGCAGCAAAGACCTGGAGCGAGCTCCCAGTTAACATCAGACACTCCCCACTCTGCACACCTTCAGGAAGAGCCTCCAAGACCTGGCTCTTTGACTGATCCCGGAGCTGCACCCCCTCCCCCAGCGCCATGAGACCCTCACGACTGAGTAGCGCGCTTCATAAACCCTGATTGATTGATTGATTGATTGATGTAGATACTCTCCTGATTGCCTGAGACGGACATCCAACTAGGAATCATCGAGGACAGTGTTTTTCTTTTCCCTTCCCTCTTCCCCCGATTTACCATTGGGCTTTGACATAGTTGGGTACCACTGGTGGATAGGGGATGTTGGGATCTTTTCTGTCTTGCATATTGTTCCCGTGGAAAATACTGGAAAGAGCTTGACATTTTCCATCGGCGTGGGCGATTCGGTTGGTTCTGTTCCATGCAGTCACTAAAGCCTTGTCGACTAACCCCTTGGCGATTCAGGTGATGCGTCGTCATCGAGATGTGCAGTCCGATGTCGTTTGCCTTGCAGTCTGTTGAAGCAATGTCATCGGGCAGCAGCTGTGTCAAAGCGCAATGTTTCGGTTCCGATAGATGCAAAGTCATTGATGTGTGGATTCTGTTGGTTCAGCGCAGAAACAAGCACTTCCAAGGGCCCAGGACTGGATTGGCATCACTTAGGCCAAGGCCAGACTCACAGAGGGCAGAGTCCAGGTGCTGCTGCTGGGTTGGTAGCCTTTTTCTGACCTTGAGACTTCGGAGCAGGGTGCAAGCCAGCAAGCCCTTGGAGTCACTCTGGGTTCAAGTGAGATGGGTCCTGTCCTTTTCCTCAGCAGGGCAGAGGGTAGCAAGCAGCTATCCACAGGCAGCACATCAGAACAGAAAAGCAGTTCTTTCCAAACAGCATTCCAGCAGAATAGCAGCCCTTGCAGAAGCACAGCAGTCCTTATACCTGGCATAAATTCTTCACAAGTCCAGTGGTGAACTATCTTAGTAAGGTCAGAGACCCAGCACTTATACCCAGTTTTGCCATTGAAGTGGGAGTCACTTAGAAGGGTCTTTGAAGTGCACGCATGGTCCTTTCTTCCCAGTTTTGGCTCCAGACTATAAGTAGGAGTTAATCAGCCATTTGTGTAGGAATCAGGACACTGCCTTTTCAGGTGTAAGTGTCAGCCACCCTCCCTTCCTGCTCAGGAAGAGCCATCAAAATACATATGAGTATGCAGACACAACTAACCTTCCTGTGTTTGTGGCTGTCTAAAAGGAATGCACAAAGTGTGTTGTCACCCACCCTAGACATGTATTGGAGGCGGGCTTCAGGCCACACAGAGCAGTAAGATAAGAGAAATGACTACTTTCTAAAAGTGTCATTTCTAAAGAGAAACGATTAAATCTAACTTTGCCAGTAAAGAGCATTTATCAATACCATTGTAAAGATATAAAACACCATACAACTTCTCCTTTCTAATCCAAGAATTACAGCTTAAAAGTGCATTAATAAATTCCCAATATTAACCTATGAGAGGAGTAGGCCCCACAGTAGTGAAAAATTAATTTGGGTGTTTGGCACTACCAGGTAAAATCAAAGCTTAACATTACATGCCCTACCTTTAACTTACACAGCACCCTGCCCTATGGGCTACCTAGAGTCTACCATATGGGTGACTTATGTGTAATAAAAGGGGTTTAAGAGCTTGGCAAGTAGTTTTAAATGCCAGAGTCGAAGTGGCAGTTAGCTGCACACTGCTGCCCTGCAGTGGCAGGCCTGCAACAGGTTTGAAAGGCTACTTGTAAGGGTGGCACAATCAGTGCTGCAGGCTCACTAGTAGCATTTAGGTTCACGAGGCCCTGGGTATATGATATACTACTTTACAAGGGTCTTATAAGTAAAACTAAATATGTCAGTTATGTATAAACCAATGTTACCGTGTGTAGGGGAGAAGCACATGCACTTTAGCACTGGTCAGCAGTGGTAAAGTGCTCAGAGTCCCTATGGACAACAAATAGAGTCAGCAAAAGAGGAGGTAAGCAGGTGAAACATTTGAGGAAGACCACCCTAAGGATGACAGATCTAAGCGTGTCTCCCAGCTGAAAGTGGGGAGATATACCAAACCTCTAGGGAATTCTCATCACTAAGGCGGAAAAAGCCTGGATAGACCATCAGCATTGGTGTGGTCTACCCCTGGTCTGTGTTCCAACCTGTAGTCCATAACCTGTATGGAAATGGGCCATCTCAACAGTTTTGGATTCTCACCCTCATTTGCATGAGCCACCTGAGAAGCTTGTGTGCAGTCTGAAAGAGGAAGTGAGTATCAAACAGGTATGGTCTCAAATTCTTCAGTGCCAAGACCACTGCAAAAGCTTTTCTTTCTATAGCACTTCACCTTTGTTCCCTGGTGAGTAACCTCCTGGAGATGGAAGCTACAGGTTGGTTTAGACCTTCTTCATTTAGCTGTGAAAGTACTGATTCATGCGCATGTTCTGAGGCATCTGTTTGAATGATAAACTCCTGGTAGAAGTCTGGGGCCTTGAGCACAAGGGCTGTGCACATGGCCTGCTTAAGGGAGTCAAATGGTTTTTGCATGCCTCTGTCCAAATCACATTTCTGGGCTACTTCTTATAAGTCAGCCCTGTCCTACGGTAGCCAAGGTTGTGCCATATCCCTGACAAACCTCATGTAGTACCCAGAAATGCTCTGACCTCAGTTTGGGTTTTAGGAGAGCTCCGAGGCCATGAAAGTTTCTATTTTGGCCTGGAGGGCTGTTCTGCCTACCCCTTCCCACCAGGTGTCCCCACGTACACCACAGAACCCTGCCCTAACTGGCACTTACTGGCTTTCGATAGTCAGGCCCTGCCTGTTGCAGAGCCTGAAGCACCTCAGGAGGTGAAATAGGTGGTCCTTTCAGTCTGCTACTGTAGACAGCTATGTCATCCAGATAGGCAGCTGAGAAGGCTTCCATACCAACAAGGACCTTGTTCACCAACCTCTGAAAGGTGGCTGGGGCATTTATGAGTCTAAAGGGCATTGCCTTAAACTGAGTAGTGGCCCTCTCCTTGGCTCCTTCTATTAGAGACAATCTGCCAGTACCCTGACCGTAGGTCAAAGATACATAAGTACTGGGCACCCCTAACCTGTCCAATCAGCTCATAAGCCCGAGGGATGGGATAAAAATCGGTCTTTATTACAGACGTTTAGCCCTCTATAATCTACACAAAGCATGATATCAGGAGTGGTGTCAGTGGGGCAGATTTTGGTACCAGAAGCTCAGGACTGGACCAGGGCTACAGGAGGTGTCTATCACCCCCAATTCCAGCATTTTAGAGACTTCACTCTTAATGCCGGACCTCACATTTTCAGACAACCTGTAAGACCTATTCTTTACCGGGAGGTTGTCTCCTGTGTCCGCATCATGGGTACACAGGTGGGTAGTCCACAGGGATAAGAGAAAAATGAGAGAGATTATTGTCCAAACACTCTGGTGGCAGTCTCTCTGCTGTTCAGGAGTCAGACTGGGGGACCGGATTACTCTCTCTACAGATCCATCTTTCTCCTTGGAGTCTGAGAGGTCAGGGAGAGGTTCACTCTCTACCTCCTCTTCCTTCTATTACCAACAGAATAGTGAGCTCGGAACTCTCCAAAGTGGGGCTTGAGGCGTTTGATATGGAACACCCTGTGGGTTGGCCTGCGTCTTAAGGTCCACCAGGTAGGTGGTCTCACCCTTCTCACTCTCATCTCATAGGGGCCTAGTCCAATGGTCCTGGAGGACCCTGAGCTTTACCCAGGTTCCATCAGCCACAATCTCTGCCCAGAAATCAATTCCACAGTGGTAGAGTTGTGGTCATAGCGACTGCTTCATGACATCTTGACTGTTTTCTAAGTTTTCAGAAGCTTGCTTCCACAACTAAGCCATTTGTCATCTGAAGGCTGGTATCGAGACTCCACTACGTCTGGGAAATCTTCCTGGGAGCTTTCTCCCACCCCTCCTTCACCAAACTCAGAGGTCCTCTGACAGGGTTGCCCATACAAAGCTCAAAGGGACCTAGAAGCCCACTCTCTTCAGTGGTACTTCCCTGTAGGTAAACAACAGGCATGGCATGAGGATGTCCCACCTACTCCTCAATGCCTTAGGCAGGCCTCTAATCATGCCCTTCAGGGTGTTGTTGAATCTTTCAAGCAAGCCCATCTGTTTGTGGGTGGTAAGGAGTGGAGAGACTTGTAGGTTTTCCCACACTCCTTCCACATTGACTGCATATAAGCAGACGTGAGAAGTTAGTGCCCCGTTCAGACACACCATTTCCTTGGGGAAACCCACTCTGGTAAAAATCCTCATCAAGGCCATTGCCACTGCAGGTGCAGTCGTGCTCCTCAGAGGAGTTGCCTCTGGGGACCTAGTGGCATGATCCATCTGAGAGCCTGGATAAACCTGTTGCGGGAAGCAGTCTGGTGATCCATAGGCCCAACAATGCCGTGCCCACACTCTCAAAGGGTGTTCCAATGACAAGCAAGGTATTAAGGGGGCTTTAAGCCTCTGCCCTGTCGGAGTGAACCAAGCGCGCCGCATCGCCGCATCGGGCCGTATCGGATCGCCTCCTGAGCTGCCTCCTGCGCACTGGAGCTGTAAGGCGGGCTCGCCGAGGTGAGGAGATCGGCGCCCGGTGCCCGGCCCGCTGAGTTAGCGGGAGTGGGTGCCCCTCTTCGCCCTGGGCCTGCCGCGAGATCGGCTCTGTTGCTGAGGCCCACCGCTGGAGGAAGCTGTTCCTGGGAGCGTAGCCGTAATCTTGCCAGGGCTGCGGTGTGCTGAGGCCTTCCCAGGCTCTGAATCCTGTTCCATCGGCCCTCTGCCTTGCCTGAAGAGTCCCCAGGGCGGACCTGAGCACCGAGGGACACTTGGAGCTTTGAACCCAGACCCTGAGGCCCCGTGACCCGATAATAGCGCTGTCTGAAGAGGTTTTGCTGCAAGCCCCTGCTGGGTTTCCTCCCTTGCAAGCAGAGCTGTGACTGCGAGGGGTGCCCTTGGATTGTGCCTGGGGCGCGCTTATCGGAGGACATCACGGGGACCAGCAGCACTTAAGGTCCTGCTGCTTTCCCATCGCCGTGAGGGCAACGGCCATCGCTTCTACCGCCACAGACGCCATCATTTTCCTGCTGTGAGGGCACGGCTTACTGACTCCTCTGGCTCCTCGGGACTGGGACTTCAATCCCCAGACTCCTTTGCTTTGCCGTTTGTCCTGACGCGGCAGAGTGCGCCTGGAGGCGCCATTTAAGCAGCGCCAGCCCCCATCGCGGACGCCAGCAGGCGGGCCCGTCCTTGCCCGTCTCTGCCAGGAAGAGGCAGGGCAGGGCCACCTTTTTTTCAATCACGACTAAGGTCCTCCATACAGGTACTGTTGTCCCTTCCTGTGCTATCAAAACTTTACTTGGGTGGCAGTAAAGGTGTTGTTTTGTTATTTGATAATTCCTAATGTACTTTGCCTTGATGGATAATGCGTGAACAATCCGTCACACTTTAAACGTGTCTTTGTAAGAGATACCGGACCAAAGACTCTGTCCTATGTGCCTGGATTTTTGCACTGCACTCTGCACTTTAGCGCCTGGATTTTGCACTGCACTCTGCACTTTAGCGCCATTTTACTGTCGAACTGATTTTATTGATGCTGTTTTGATAAATCTTTGTTCAGTGTCTTGTATACTGTATTTGGCACATTGCATTTTGCACACTGCCTTAAGTAACTGGCCAACATTCTTAGATTTGTATCTTATTTGGGCCTGGTGTATTCTCTAAAAGTGTGTCCACAGGCTGGTGATAATGAATAAGCGGAAAGCGAATACGGGGAAAAATGTGGTCGGCACTTTAGACGCCTTCATTCTGAGGGCTGAATCTGCCTCATACACGCAAATACAACTGACAGAACGAAGGTTATCTCTTGACCCACGTTCCCGCTAGGTAGACTTTCCCGAACCCCTACACTCCCGATTCCTTGCCGGCACTGAACCAAGATGCCTCCTCAGCCAGGCTGAGCTCGCCTTTATCTGTACCCTCAGTTATAATGATAAACTCTGGTTCTTGCTCCTCTAAGGAACATGAAGCTACCCCTGTGCAATCTAAGGCGACTACCAGAGGGCAGAAAGCTAAGCTTAAATCAGATCGTAACAATGAATCTTATTCTATAAAAAGAAAGGGCCAAGGGTGTATAACATTTAAAAAAAAATGCACAGGGAATCTCAGAAGGGTTAGTATCAGTTGTCCCCCCACAAGTGGTGCTAAAGAGGGTAATTTTACCTCTATGAACCAGACAATGCCAGGGCCAGAATTATTGGATAGCACTGTGGAGGGAATTTTTGGAGCAGGTTAGAAACCATGTTATTTACCTTATTTGATCCGATGTTCCAAAAATAAGTGTGATAGAAGCTAGGCTGGCCAAACTAGAGGGTCTACTGGCTGCAATCCTCCAGCTAGGTTAATAGTTAGCCCACCTATAAACATAGATGACACAGCTATGAGGGGAAAAAAAGCTGTGTGGGAAGGAACAGGGGTGGGCCCACTGTAAGGACTGCAGCGAATGGAGAGGCACAAGACAAAAATAGTCTTATTAGTACCAGGCCCAGAAGTCCAGATACTCTGGTTAGTACATGCCAGCACGCTAGCAGAGCAGGATCTCGTATGGAAAGGGGTCCGAGGGTAGGGACCACCAGTCACTGAGTCTCCCGATTATAGATCTTCCACCAGAATCACATATGTAGTGGTACTGGGAATGTACCTCCTCTCCCCAATGGGGCAGAGGAAAATTTTGGGCAGCTGAGAAATAAATTAAATCACTGGTTTACACATAACACCACCCTGGGCCACCGAGTATCTAAAAACATCCTCATGGCATGTAGGGTTAGTTGGATAGGGAGCTCCCGTAAATCGGACACTGGAGACTGTGTCATCGTAAACTTTGACAACCCCTTTACTGCCGGGCGTATTTTATCTAGGGACATCAGTCTCACCTCGTTAACTGGTTCTGTTGTCAAGGCTTTACCCCTGGGTTATTTTTATAAGCCAGCACCCAATAGGAATTGCTAGAAAATGGTTATAGGGAGCGCCAACGAGGAGGATGGACAAACAAACCAGCTCCCAGGCAACAATCTTTTGCCCTAGCCCATTTAGCCCCTGAGTCTGATGGGCAGCTTTGTAGTACCCACACGCTGGCGCTAGATAACAGATTCGCAGTTTATCCGGACTGGATAACTGCGATTGACTAAGGGCCTCTGTACCTCCTGGACCACAATCAGTTACACCTTCTCAGACCCCAGGGTGGTAGCTGTGAGGCATACAGCTGTGAGGTCTAATAATGTTTTATCTTGGAACATTGCAGGGCTAGCTAATAAGTTCCTAGATCCTCGGTGGGTATGTCATATGAAGCAACACACTGTAATTAGTCTTCCAGAAACATGGTGGTGGATTGCGACCTTTTCTTAGAAGGCTATAAGGCATTTTTGTCCCGGCCATTCCATCGGCGAGCGGAAGACCAAGGGGTGGTTTAGTTACTTATATCTCTGTGGCCGTTGACTGCAAGCTGCAGGTGATCCCAACCACATACCCAGGAATTCTGGCACTGTCAGTAATTAGGGGGATACTAGATGGGAATTTTTAATTTTTATAACTCAGTGGCTTGTCCGCATGAGGTGTGTAACATTACCAACTTGGGAGCACTTATAAAACAATTTATGGGTCGTACGTTTTATAATTTTTGGTGTCTGGTGATTTTAATATACACCCCTGCGGTAATCCTTTAATATCTTGTATCTCGGAGTTAGGATGCCCCCGTATGAGGGGCTTTCATTTTGATCACCATCCCCAAGGAGAACTGTTGAACAATATGCTAAATGAACTAGATTTGGTGGTCACGATGTCTTTAACTGACCCTCACACCAAGTTCCCTGTACCAACGTTTAAAGGAAACGGAAGAGGATCATTTATTGATTTTATTTTAATTTCTTCGTCGTTGCTATCCTTTTCAATGGTTTTTAACATTGTAGCAAGTGAATTCAGTGACCATAATCCTTTAACAGTCCATATGTCGGGCCCATTATTGATAAAAACTGGGGAGGCTTTCAGCAGGGGGCACTCTGAAACCGACGGATGGAAAGCGAAGATTAAAATGGTCCCAGGTGTCTCCCGAAAGTTTTTATAAAAAGGTGAAAGCATCTTGTGCCCTTGAACTGTCATTGTGCACATCCGAGAGGTCCACTCCCAATGAGATCCTTGGTGCCTACGAGGCAATAGCGCAAACAGTGGGTGAATTGTTAAGTGCTCCGGCCAGAGGTACTGCCTTTCATAGCCCCAGATGGTTTGACTCAGATTGCTCCAAAATCAGCTAAAGCGGCTGAGGAGGCTCTGGCAGCCAAACCAAGAATCCAAACTGAGGTCTGTGCTTGTCGTAGGGATTACAAGATAGCCCTGGCCAAGCGTAAGGAGCACTGAAGGAAGACGCCTGGAAGGAGCTGATTGATTCTAGCACTTTGAGGAACAGCTCGAGGTTTTGGAATGTTGTGAATGGGCCCCTGTTTGTTATGGATGGGGGAGGGCCTTGTGGCTCATATCACAGAGGATGAGTGGGTACTTCATTTTAAAACCATGTTTGATTGCCCGCTCGAGCCTATCCGCAGTGAACCCCAGAATAGGAAGGATGCTCTGATATGTTTTGAGAGGAGTGAGATCATGGAAGGGATTCTGGGGCTAACTATTAACAAAGCCCCAGGTCCAGATGGGATCCCCCGGATTTATTTAAGTCAGACCCCTTGTTCTGGGCTCCGATTTTAGAGTCACTATTTAATGCGGCAGCTAAGATGGGATGTCCTCAGTCTTGGGCTTCTTCAACCATAGTCCCAGTTTTTAAAAGGGCAATAGAAATAGTACTCACTGCTATAGACCAATCTCGCTTATTGATTCAGTGGTCAAAGTGGTGGGTCAGTGTCCTTTTACAGAGATTAACTACCTGGGCAGATGAGAATAGGATCCTGTCGGACGTCCAGTATGGCTTCCGGCCTTGATGTTCCACTGTCGCACAGTGTCTTAATTTATTTATGATACTGAATAAATACACTGTTGCGCATTCTGGAACCATCCACCTTGCCTTCATGGATTTGTCATCCGCTTTCGACTGTGTAAATAGGGCCAAGCTATGGCAGTCCATGAGGGTAATGAGGGTAGAAAATAGTATTGTTAATTTTCTTGAGGACCTGCATTCCTCAACTAAAGCCAATGTCAGGTTCTCACAAAATCTGCAGGTATCCAGGGACTTTGAGATTATGAAGGGTGTCCGGCAAGGTTGCATTTTGGCACCATTTTTATTTAATTTTTATATCAATGAATTAGATAGTGTGCTGAGGACGGCGGGGCATTCCGTTCTGCTCTACGCGGATGACGCCATCCTAATATCAAGAAGCCGAACGGGGCTTACAAACCCTTTTAACTGCGTTTGCTGGATTCATGTCAGATCGGGACTTGGCTATTAATAATTCAAAGTCCTATGTCATGAAAGTAGGAAACATACGAAAAGAGCTTTCAGTTTAGAACCGGTAATGATAAGATTCCCGCACGAATGTTTTCTCCTATTTAGGGGTCTTATTTGATGATCAACTCAGGTGGGACCCCTTAATTAAAAGGAAAAAGGGAACTGGTGCGGAGTCAATGCTGCAATTTTTAATTTTGCCTCCAAAGTGGGAAAGAAACCAACAGGAGCTATGCTTCAAGTGTATCAAGCAAAAAGCTTAGCTATAGCAACTTATGGTAGTGAGATCTGGGGATACACGGTAACAGAACCCCTCCAGGTCGTGGAAAATGGGTTTCTAAAAAGGTTATTATGTGTCCCGCAAGGAACCTCGAATATGGCGGTACACGAGGAATTGGGGGTTTCCTACCTAACTGATACCCTTGCTCTGCGTCCCTTGATTTTTTTGGTTAACGTGTTGGTTAAATGAAGATTTAACCCTCACTCATTTGATCTTAAGAGATTGCCAGTCCTTAGATAATGTGGTTCGTATCCCCTGGCTTAATTATATTAAAAGAGGATTTGAATGGATTGGGCGGGGAGTTTTATTCTCTAAGCCAGATGTTATTGTAAAAAGTACGTGGAATTAACCAAGTCAGCCTTTTTGAGCAGAAGGCAAGCAGATCGGGATGCAGAAGAGGCACGGAAACCTAGTGTTCGGGCATATTTATTGCTCAAATCGACGCCACTGTCTGAACCATACCTTATGGGGTCCTTAACGACACATGAAAAATTTCTTTTAACCAGGTTTCGGTTGAATCTCTTCCATCTCCTGTTAGCAAGACCCAAGGGGGCTTCTAGAGATCAAGTGCTAGCTTCCTGTGGCTGCGACGGAAAGTCTCCTCAGGACTTGCTGCACTTTATGTTTTTGTAATCTATACGAAGTCCCCAGGAGGCATTT
>CAWUFW010032517.1:0-13805 GCA_963921515.1 Calotriton arnoldi | reverse complement strand
ATACAAAAAGAGTTGCCTCTAGGTGGGATGCACTCCCAGGTGGAAGTTACGCCAAAGCAAGGGCACACGCCATGAACAAGGAATCCTTTTCTGTGGTATTTCCTGCCAGACGCGTTTCGGAGCCAACGCCCTCTTCAGTGGCAGAACCATGTGTGGCGTGCCGGCGTGCGGCAGCCACCAGTAAATCCCCGTGACAGTTATGCTCAGGTGAACCACACTGAGAAGCAATGCTTCCTGGGACTGGTGGTTCAGTAAAGCCCAAGTGGGTCGCCGCCGGCACTCACATTCAAAAATGTCTTTAAAGGATTGCCGATGTTCGCGCCGGCACCCCTGCATATAACAGGCACCTCCTGTTCCACAGTTAGCTGCCCCAGCACAGCAGCCGCGGACCCGCCAAAGTGTTTCGCGGTGGTGCAATCCCGCGACCAGGCAGGCCGCTGTACAAGGTACAAGAAGAGTTGCCTCTAGGTGGGATGCCTCTCCCAGGTCGAAATTACGCCGAAGCAAGGGCACACGCCATGAACAAAGTCCTTTTCTGGTATCCTGCTAGACGCGTTTCGGGCCAACGCCCTCTTCAGTGGCAGACCATGTGACGTGCCGGCGTGCGGCAACCACCAGTAAATCCCGTAATAATTATGCTCAGGTGAACCACCTGAAGCAATGCTTCCCTGGGACTGGTGGTTCAAGTAAAACCCAAGTGGGTCGCCGCCGGCACTCCATTAAAAAATGTCTTTAAAAGATTGCCGATGTTCGCGCCGGCACCTGCATATAACAGGCACCTCCTGTTCCACAGTTAGGTGCCCCAATAAAGCAGCCGCGGACCACAAGTGTTTCGTGGTGGTGCAATCCAGCGACCAGGCAGGCCGCTGTACAAAATACAAAAAGAGTTGCCTCTAGGTGGGATGCACTCCCAGGTGGAAATTACGCCAAAGCAAGGGCACACGCCATGAACAAGGTCCTTTCTGGTATCCTGCAGAGCGCGTTTCGAGACCAACGCCCTCTTCAGTGGCAGACCATGTGACGTGCCGGCGTGCGGCAGCCACCCGTAAATCCCCGTAATAATTATGCTCAGGTGACCACCGGAAGCAATGCTTCCTGGGACTGGTGGTTCAGTAAAACCCAAGTGGGTCGCCGCCGGCACTCACATTAAAAATGTCTTTAAAGGATTGCCGATGTTCGCGCCGGCACCCCTGCATATAACAGGCACCTCCTGTTCCTGCAGTTAGCGCTGCCCCAGCCACCACTGCTAAAGCAGCAGCGGACCCGCAAGTGTTCCGCGGTGGTGCAATCCCGCGACCAGGCAGGCCGCTGTGCAAAATACAAAAAGAGTTGCCTCTCTAGGTGGGATGCACTCCCAGGTGGAAATTGCAGCCAAAGCAAGGGCACACGCCATGAACAAAGTCCTTTTCTGAGTATTCCTGCCGGAGACGCGTTTCGGATTGCCTAGCGCCTCTCCTCAGTGGCAGACCATGTGAGCGTGCCGGCGTGCGGCAACCACCAGTAAATCCCGTAATAATTATGCTCAGGTTGTAGACCACCTGAAGCAATGCTTCCCTGGGACTGGTGGTTTCAGAAGAAACCACAAGTGGGTCGCCGCCGGCACTCACATTCAAAAATGTCTTTGAAAGGATTGCCGATGTTCGCGCCGGCACACACCTCCATATAACAGGCACCTCCTGTGCCACAGTTTCAGGAGCCCCAATAAAGCAGCCGCGGACCCACCTGCCTGCAAGTGTTTACGCGGTGGGTGCAATCCAGCGACCGGGCAGGCCGCTGTACAAAATGCAAAAAGAGTTGCCTCTGGGTGGGATGCACTCCCAGGTGGAAATTGCGCCAAAGCAAGGGCACACGCCATGAACAAAAGTCGCTATCTGGTATCCTGCCAGAGCGGCGTTTCGGACCAACGCCCTCTTCAGTGGCAGACCATGTGGCGTGCCGGCGTGCGGCGCATCATGTACATCCCCGTAATAATTATGCTCCAGGTGAACCACCTGAAGCAGTGTGACTTCCTGGGACTGGTCGGACCAAAGTAAAACCCACGTGGAGTCACCGCCGGCACTCACATTAAAAGCTGTCTTTAAAAGGATTGCCGAGTGTTCGCGCCGCCACGCCCTGCATATAACCAGGCACCTCCTGTCTCCACAGTTAGGAAATTGCCCCAATAAGCAACCGCAGACCACAGCAGAAGTGTTTCGCAGTGGTGACCACCGCAAAACACTTGCGGGTCCGTGGCTGCTTTATTGGGGCAGCTAACTGTGGAACAGGAGGTGCCTGTTATATGCAGGGGTGCCGGCAGCGAACATCGGCAATAACCCTTTTGAAGACATTTTTGAATGTGAGTGCCGGCGGCGACCCACTTGGGTTTTACTGAACCACCAGTCCCAGGAAGCATTGCTTCAGGTGGTACACCTGAGCGTTATTATTATGGGGATTTACTGGTGGTTGCCGCATGCCGGCACGTCACATGGTCTGCCACTGAAGAGGGCGTTGGCCCGAAACGCGTCTGGCAGGTAAACCAGAAAGGGACTTTATTCATGGCGTGTGCCCTTGCTTTGGCGTAATTTCCACCTGGGAGTGCATCCCACCTAGAGGCAACTCTTTTTGTATTTTGTACAGCAGCCTGCCTGGTCGCGGATTGCACCACCGCAAACACTTGCGGGTCCGTGGCTGCTTTATTGGGGCAGCTAACTGTGGAACAGGAGGTGCCTGATATGCAGGGGTGCCGGTGCGAACATCGGCAATCCTTTAAAGACATTTTTGAATGTGAGTGCCGGCGGCGACCCACTTGGGTTTTACTGAACCACCAGTCCCAGGAAGCATTGCTTCAGGTGGTTCACCTGAGCATAGTGTGTGCCAGTTACTGGTGGTTGCCGCATGCCCGGCACGTCACGTGGTCTGCCACTGAAGGGCGTTGGCCCGGCAGCGTCTGCGGGTAAACCAGAAAGGGACTTGTTCGTGGCGTGTGCCCTAGCTTTAGCGTAATTTCACGCCTGGGAGTGCATCCACCTAGAGCAACTCTTTTTTGTATTACGCTACAGCTGGCATGGCCTGCCTGGCGCGGATTACCGCATGAACGCTATGCAGGTCCGTGACCGGCTACAATCGGGCAGCTAGCACATGGGCTGGACAGAATTACCTGTTATAGACAGGCTGACAGCGCGGTGCTACCGGCAATCCTTTTAGGACGATTTTTGAATGTGAGTGCCGGCGTGACTCACTTAGGTTTACTGAACCACCAGTCCCAGGAAGCATTGCTTCAGGTGGATTCACCTGAGCGTATTGTTATGGGGTTTGCTGGTGGTTGCCGCATGCCCGGCGCGTCACTGGTCTGCCGCTGGGAGGCGTTGGCCCGAAGCGGCGTCTGGCAGAGTAAACCAGAAAGGCACTTTGTGCGTGTGCCCCTGCTGCAGCGTAATTTTCCACCTGCAGGAGTGCATCACGCAGTGGCACCTTCTGTATTTTGCTGCAGCGGCCACTGCCTGGTCGCGAGTTGCACCAGCCGAGCACTTGAGATCCGTGGCTGTGAGAAAATCAAAAGTAAAAACACATATATATACTGGGCGGAGCCTAACCACACATGTCATCGACCAGAATCTGATTGGCTGTCAGCACTTTCATCCTGGAATTGCTGGCTTAGCCATCTTGGGACCAATATAAATGATAGATGCCCCATTGGAAATGCATTGTAGTGAATCGAAGATTTTGAGGGTTACCAAAAGGGAGAACTACTAAGGGTGATAACAGACTTTAGTTACATTAGAGTTCATTTGAGGATGGTACCATACTAATTTCCCCAGGAATGTGGTGTGTTCTATAGAGTGATTTTGCCACTGTGAAAAACCATTCTGCTGGGATATCATGAATCATGTTTGAGAGAAAACTATTTTCACATGCTTTGGCGTCCCCATACGGTTTTTGGAAGGTGCTCCAGAAGCTGGAAGCATGAGAGCATATTTTCTGTAAACTCACATTATCTTTCTCAGTCATGTGCGAATGAAGTCAGACATTCTCAGTAAAGCAGGTACATCCAACAAAAGGGCAGAGGACTCTGTCAGTTGATTCCTTTGTGTTCTAACTGCCAGCTTCCCAGAGTGTTCTAAAGAACAACTAGAGTGCTAACAGCCTTACTTATGACAAAAGTATGGCACGCCTGAAGCCATCTTGATTGGAATAAACGGTAACACTTAAGACATTCAATTTAAAAGGGAACAAGATGATGGGGTTCATCTCGTCATAGAAATTATGGTTAGTGCTCTGGAAAAGAAAAATTAGGACATGTTTCAAGTGTGATCTCAGAATATCTTCCAGTTATATCTCAACAGGAGCAGCCTGTCAGTTGATGCCTCTTGTGTTCTGCTGCAGCTTCCCAGAGTGTTCTAAAGAACAACTAGAGCGCTAACAGTCTTACTTATGACAAAAGTATGGCACCACCTGAAGCCATCTTGGTTGGAGTCAACTGGCAACACTTAAAACATTTAAATTTAAAAAGGAACAAAATGATGGGGTTCTATTTTGTCGCCAGAAGTTATGGTTAGTGCTGTGAGAGAAAAATTGGACATGTTTCAGAGTGTGATCTCAAATATCTTCCTGTCAGTATTTCAGCAGGAAGACAGCCTACGTCGAGTTGGATGCCTTTGTGTTCTACTGCAAGCCTCCCGGAGTGTTCTAAAGAGCAACTAGAGCGCTAACAGTCTTACTTATGACAAAAGTATGGCACACCTGAAGCCATCATTCCAGTTGGAATAAACTGGTAACACTTAAAACATTTAATTTAGTACAGAACAGCCAGTGAGGGGTTCATTTTGCCATAGAAGTTATGGTTAGTGCTGCAGAGAGAGGGACTAGGACATGTTTTAAGTGAGATCTCAAATATCTGCCTATGTTCGTATACCAGCAGGAGCTAGCTCAGGCTGATGCCTTTGTGTTCTACTGCAGCTTCCCAGAGTGCCCTAAAGAACAACTAGAGTGCTGCTCAGCCTTACTGCCGGCAAAAGCATGGCACACCGGAAAGCCATCTTGATTGGAATAAAACTGGTAACACTTTAAAACATGTAATGTTAAAAAGCTGAACAAAATGAGGGGGTCTATTTTGCCCATAGAAGTTATGTGGTTAGTGCTGCATAAAGAAAAATTCTAGTGCATGTTTTAAGTGAGATCTCAAATCCTCTTCCATTTCATTAGAAAATTCCCCGACATGCAGACTGAAACAATCACTCTCAATACCAGCAGTAGACTTCCGTGATTATGAACTCCCTTGTAGTGAGCAGTAGCTTTACTACAGTGATCTAGTGAACAACTGAGAGTACGTCAGCATTACAGAGTCTCTCGGCAAATGTGTGACAGCCATCTAGGATGTCCTTCTTGCAGTGGAATCAAATAACAGGCTGAAAGCAGCTTTCCTACTGAGGAGGCGGTGCAGTCAAATGAGGAGATGGGTGAAACTTCATAACAAAGAAGTCTTCCAAGATGGCCACCAGTGAAAAAGAGCCCAAATGTAGCACAAATGTTGCCCAGATGCTGGCCCACATATGGCCCAATGACAAAAGTGTCACCGCGCCTTTTTATTTTGGGGATTTTTTTGCAGTTTATGTAGTGCAGACTGGTCAGGTATTGGGCATTGCATCTAAAAAACATGACCCCCCCTACACTACAAAAACACCACTGCACTGCCCTAAACCCTGAAACACCACCCCCAGCACGACCCCCTACACTGCCCGAACACCACTGCACTGCCCTAAACCCTGAAACACCACCCCCAGCAAGACCCCCTACACTGCCCGAACACCACTGCACTGCCCTAAACCCTGAAACACCAGCCCCAGCAAGACCCCTACACTGCCCGAACACCACTGCACTGCCCTAAACCCTGAAACACCACCTCCAGCACGACCCCCTACACTGCCCGAACACCACTGCACTGCCCTAAACCCTGAAACACCAGCCCCAGCACGACCCCTACACTGCCCGAACACCACTGCACTGCCCTAAACCCTGAAACACCAGCCCCAGCACGACCCCCTACACTGCCCGAACACCACTGCACTGCCCTAAACCCTGAAACACCACCCCCAGCACGACCCCCTACACTGCCCGAACACCACTGCACTGCCCTAAACCCTGAAACACCAGCCCCAGCACGACCCCCTACACTGCCCGAACACCACTGCACTGCCCTAAACCCTGAAACACCACCCCCAGCACGACCCCCTACACTGCCCGAACACCACTGCACTGCCCTAAACCCTGAAACACCACCCCCAGCACGACCCCCTACACTGCCCGAACACCACTGCACTGCCCTAAACCCTGAAACACCACCCCCAGCACGACCCCCTACACTGCCCGAACACCACTGCACTGCCCTAAACCCTGAAACACCACCCCCAGCACGACCCCCTACACTGCCCGAACACCACTGCACTGCCCTAAACCCTGAAACACCACCCCCAGCACGACCCCCTACACTGCCCGAACACCACTGCACTGCCCTAAACCCTGAAACACCACCCCCAGCACGACCCCTACACTGCCCGAACACCACTGCACTGCCCTAAACCCTGAAACACCACCCCTGCACGACCCCCTACACTGCCCGAACACCACTGCACTGCCCTAAACCCTGAAACACCACCCCCAGCACGACCCCCTACACTGCCCGAACACCACTGCACTGCCCTAAACCCTGAAACACCACCCCCAGCACGACCCCCTACACTGCCCGAACACCACTGCACTGCCCTAAACCCTGAAACACCACCCCCAGCACGACCCCCTACACTGCCCGAACACCACTGCACTGCCCTAAACCCTGAAACACCACCCCCAGCACGACCCCCTACACTGCCCGAACACCACTGCACTGCCCTAAACCCTGAAACACCACCCCCAGCACGACCCCCTACACTGCCCGAACACCACTGCACTGCCCTAAACCCTGAAACACCACCCCAGCACGACCCCCTACACTGCCCGAAACACCACTGCACTGCCCTAAACCCTGAAACACCACCCCAGCACGACCCCCTACACTGCCCGAACACCACTGCACTGCCCTAAACCCTGAAACACCACCCCAGCACGACCCCCTACACTGCCCGAACACCACTGCACTGCCCTAAACCCTGAAACACCACCCCCAGCACGACCCCCTACACTGCCCGAACACCACTGCACTGCCCTAAACCCTGAAACACTACCCCCAGCACGACCCCTACACTGCCCGAACACCACTGCACTGCCCTAAACCCTGAAACACCACCCCCAGCACGACCCCCTACACTGCCCGAACACCACTGCACTGCCCTAAACCCTGAAACACCACCCCCAGCACGACCCCCTACACTGCCCGAACACCACTGCACTGCCCTAAACCCTGAAACACCACCCCAGCACGACCCCCTACACTGCCCGAACACCACTGCACTGCCCTAAACCCTGAAACACCACCCCCAGCACGACCCCCTACACTGCCCGAACACCACTGCACTGCCCTAAACCCTGAAACACCACCCCCAGCATGACCCCCTACACTGCCCGAACACCACTGCACTGCCCTAAACCCTGAAACACCACCCCCAGCACGACCCCCTACACTGCCCGAACACCACTGCACTGCCCTAAACCCTGAAACACCACGCCCCAGCACGACCCCCTACACTGCCCGAACACCACTGCACTGCCCTAAACCCTGAAACACCAGCCCCAGCACGACCCCCTACACTGCCCGAACACCACTGCACTGCCCTAAACCCTGAAACACCACCCCCAGCACGACCCCCTACACTGCCCGAACACCACTGCACTGCCCTAAACCCTGAAACACCACCCCCAGCACGACCCCCTACACTGCCCGAACACCACTGCACTGCCCTAAACCCTGAAACACCACCCCCAGCACGACCCCCTACACTGCCCGAACACCACTGCACTGCCCTAAACCCTGAAACACCACCCCCAGCACGACCCCCTACACTGCCCGAACACCACTGCACTGCCCTAAACCCTGAAACACCACCTCCAGCATGACCTCCTACACTGCCCGAACACCACTGCACTGCCCTAAACCCTGAAACACCACCCCCAGCACGACCCCCTACACTGCCCGAACACCACTGCACTGCCCTAAACCCTGAAACACCAGCCCCAGCACGACCCCCTACACTGCCCGAACACCACTGCACTGCCCTAAACCCTGAAACACCAGCCCCAGCACGACCCCCTACACTGCCCGAACACCACTGCACTGCCCTAAACCCTGAAACACCACCCCCAGCACGACCCCCTACACTGCCCGAACACCACTGCACTGCCCTAAACCCTGAAACACCACCCCCAGCACGACCCCCTACACTGCCCGAACACCACTGCACTGCCCTAAACCCTGAAACACCACCCCCAGCAAGACCCCCTACACTGCCCGAACACCACTGCACTGCCCTAAACCCTGAAACACCACCCCCAGCACGACCCCCTACACTGCCCGAACACCACTGCACTGCCCTAAACCCTGAAACACCACCCCCAGCACGACCCCCTACACTGCCCGAACACCACTGCACTGCCCTAAACCCTGAAACACCAGCCCCAGCACGACCCCCTACACTGCCCGAACACCACTGCACTGCCCTAAACCCTGAAACACCAGCCCCCAGCACGACCCCCTACACTGCCCGAACACCACTGCACTGCCCTAAACCCTGAAACACCACCCCCAGCACGACCCCCTACACTGCCCGAACACCACTGCACTGCCCTAAACCCTGAAACACCAGCCCCAGCACGACCCCCTACACTGCCCGAACACCACTGCACTGCCCTAAACCCTGAAACACCAGCCCCAGCACGACCCCCTACACTGCCCGAACACCACTGCACTGCCCTAAACCCTGAAACACCAGCCCCAGCACGACCCCCTACACTGCCCGAACACCACTGCACTGCCCTAAACCCTGAAACACCACCCCCAGCACGACCCCCTACACTGCCCGAACACCACTGCACTGCCCTAAACCCTGAAACACCAGCCCCAGCACGACCCCTACACTGCCCGAACACCACTGCACTGCCCTAAACCCTGAAACACCACCCCCAGCATGACCCCCTACACTGCCCGAACACCACTTCACTGCCCTAAACCCTGAAACACCACCCCCAGCAAGACCTCCTACACTGCCCGAACACCACTGCACTGCCCTAAACCCTGAAACACCACCCCCTGCACGACCCCCCACACTGCCCGAACACCACTGCACTGCCCTAAACCCTGAAACACCACCCCCAGCACGACCCCCTACACTGCCCGAACACCACTGCACTGCCCTAAACCCTGAAACACCACCCTCAGCACGACCCCCTACACTGCCCGAACACCACTGCACTGCCCTAAACCCTGAAACACCACCCCCAGCACGACCCCCTACACTGCCCGAACACCACTGCACTGCCCTAAACCCTGAAACACCACCCCCAGCATGACCCCCTACACTGCCCGAACACCACTGCACTGCCCTAAACCCTGAAACACCACCCCCAGCACGACCCCCTACACTGCCCGAACACCACTGCACTCCTAAACCCTGAAACACCACCCCAGCACGACCCCTACACTGCCCGAACACCACTGCACTGCCCTAAACCCTGAAACACCACCCCCAGCACGACCCCCTACACTGCCCGAACACCACTGCACTGCCCTAAACCCTGAAACACTAGCCCCAGCACGACCCCCTACACTGCCCGAACACCACTGCACTGCCCTAAACCCTGAAACACCAGCCCCAGCACGACCCCCTACACTGCCCGAACACCACTGCACTGCCCTAAACCCTGAAACACCACCCCCAGCACGACCCCCTACACTGCCCGAACACCACTGCACTGCCCTAAACCCTGAAACACCAGCCCCAGCAAGACCCCCTACACTGCCCGAACACCACTGCACTGCCCTAAACCCTGAAACACCAGCCCCAGCACGACCCCCTACACTGCCCGAACACCACTGCACTGCCCTAAACCCTGAAACACCAGCCCCAGCACGACCCCCTACACTGCCCGAACACCACTGCACTGCCCTAAACCCTGAAACACCACCCCCAGCACGACCCCCTACACTGCCCGAACACCACTGCACTGCCCTAAACCCTGAAACACCACCCCCAGCACGACCCCCTACACTGCCCGAACACCACTGCACTGCCCTAAACCCTGAAACACCACCCCCAGCACGACCCCCTACACTGCCCGAACACCACTGCACTGCCCTAAACCCTGAAACACCACCCCCAGCACGACCCCCTACACTGCCCGAACACCACTGCACTGCCCTAAACCCTGAAACACCACCCCCAGCAAGACCCCTACACTGCCCGAACACCACTGCACTGCCCTAAACCCTGAAACACCACCCCCAGCACGACCCCCTACACTGCCCGAACACCACTGCACTGCCCTAAACCCTGAAACACCACCCCCAGCACGACCCCTACACTGCCCGAACACCACTGCACTGCCCCAAACCCTGAAACACCACCCCCAGCACGACCCCCTACACTGCCCGAACACCACTGCACTGCCCCAAACCCTGAAACACCACCCCCAGCACGACCCCCTACACTGCCCGAACACCACTGCACTGCCCTAAACCCTGAAACACCAGCCCCAGCACGACCCCCTACACTGCCCGAACACCACTGCACTGCCCTAAACCCTGAAACACCAGCCCCAGCACGACCCCCTACACTGCCCGAACACCACTGCACTGCCCTAAACCCTGAAACACCACCCCCAGCACGACCCCCTACACTGCCCGAACACCACTGCACTGCCCTAAACCCTGAAACACCACCCCCAGCACGACCCCCTACACTGCCCGAACACCACTGCACTGCCCTAAACCCTGAAACACCACCCCCAGCACGACCCCCTACACTGCCCGAACACCACTGCACTGCCCTAAACCCTGAAACACCACCCCCAGCACGACCCCCTACACTGCCCGAACACCACTGCACTGCCCTAAACCCTGAAACACCACCCCCAGCACGACCCCCTACACTGCCCGAACACCACTGCACTGCCCTAAACCCTGAAACACCACCCCCAGCACGACCCCCTACACTGCCCGAACACCACTGCACTGCCCTAAACCCTGAAACACCACCCCCAGCACGACCCCCTACACTGCCCGAACACCACTGCACTGCCCTAAACCCTGAAACACCACCCCCAGCAAGACCCCCTACACTGCCCGAACACCACTGCACTGCCCTAAACCCTGAAACACCACCCCCAGCACGACCCCCTACACTGCCCGAACACCACTGCACTGCCCTAAACCCTGAAACACCACCCCAGCACGACCCCCTACACTGCCCGAACACCACTGCACTGCCCTAAACCCTGAAACACCACCCCCAGCACGACCCCCTACACTGCCCGAACACCACTGCACTGCCCTAAACCCTGAAACACCACCCCCAGCACGACCCCCTACACTGCCCGAACACCACTGCACTGCCCTAAACCCTGAAACACCACCCCCAGCACGACCCCCTACACTGCCCGAACACCACTGCACTGCCCTAAACCCTGAAACACCAGCCCCAGCACGACCCCCTACACTGCCCGAACACCACTGCACTGCCCTAAACCCTGAAACACCACCCCCAGCACGACCCCCTACACTGCCCGAACACCACTGCACTGCCCTAAACCCTGAAACACCAGCCCCAGCACGACCCCCTACACTGCCCGAACACCACTGCACTGCCCAAAACCTTGAAACACCACCCCCAGCACGAACCCCTACACTGCCCGAAAACCACTGCACTGCCCTAAACCCTGAAACACTAGCCCCAGCATGACCCCCTACACTGCCCGAACACCACTGCACTGCCCTAAACCCTGAAACACCACCCCAGCACGACCCCCTACACTGCCCGAACACCACTGCACTGCCCTAAACCCTGAAACACCAGCCCCAGCACGACCCCCTACACTGCCCGAACACCACTGCACTGCCCTAAACCCTGAAACACCAGCCCCAGCACGACCCCCTACACTGCCCGAACACCACTGCACTGCCCTAAACCCTGAAACACCAGCCCCAGCACGACCCCCTACACTGCCCGAACACCACTGCACTGCCCTAAACCCTGAAACACCAGCCCCAGCACGACCCCCTACACTGCCCGAACACCACTGCACTGCCCTAAACCCTGAAACACCAGCCCCAGCACGACCCCCTACACTGCCCGAACACCACTGCACTGCCCTAAACCCTGAAACACCAGCCCCAGCACGACCCCCTACACTGCCCGAACACCACTGCACTGCCCTAAACCCTGAAACACCAGCCCCAGCACGACCCCCTACACTGCCCGAACACCACTGCACTGCCCTAAACCCTGACACCCCACCCCCTGCACCGCCCCCCTACACTGCCCGAACACCACTGCACTGCCCTAAACCCTGAAACACCACCCCCTGCACGACCCCCTACACTGCCCGAACACCACTGCACTGCCCTAAACCCTGAAACACCACCCCCTGCACGACCCCCTACACTGCCCGAACACCACTGCACTGCCCTAAACCCTGAAACACCACCCCCAGCACGACCCCTTACACTGCCCGAACACCACTGCACTGCCCTAAACCCTGAAACACCACCCCCAGCACGACCCCCTACACTGCCCGAACACCACTGCACTGCCCTAAACCCTGAAACACCACCCCTGCACGACCCCTACACTGCCCGAACACCACTGCACTGCCCTAAACCCTGAAACACCACCCCCAGCACGACCCCCTACACTGCCCGAACACCACTGCACTGCCCTAAACCCTGAAACACCACCCCCAGCACGACCCCTCACACTGCCCGAACACCACTGCACTGCCCTAAACCCTGAAACACCACCCCCTGCACGACCCCCTACACTGCCCGAACACCACTGCACTGCCCTAAACCCTGAAACACCACCCCCAGCACGACCCCCTACACTGCCCGAACACCACTGCACTGCCCTAAACCCTAAAACACTACCCCCAGCACGACCCCCTACACTTCCCGAACACCACTGCACTGCCCTAAACCCTAAAACACTCACCCCCAGCACGACCCCCTACACTGCCCGAACACCACTGCACTGCCCTAAACCCTAAAACACCACCCCCAGCACGACCCCCTACACTACCCGAACACCACTGCACTGCCCTAAACCCTAAAACACTACCCCAGCATGACCCCCTATACTGCCCGAAGACCACTGCACTGCCCTAAACCCTGAAACACCCCCCAGCACGACTCCTACACTACCCGAACACCACTGCACTGCCCTAAACCCTGAAACACCTAGCCCCAGCACGACACCCCTACACTACCCGAACACCACTGCACTGCCCTAAACCCTAAAACACTACCCCCAGCACGAACCCCTACACTGCCCAAACACCACTGCACTGCCCTAAACCCTGAAACACTACCCCCAGCAGTACCCCTACACTACCCAAACACCACTGCACTACCCTAAACCCTGAAACACTACCCCAGCACGACCCCCTACACTACCCAAACACCACTGCACTGCCCTAAACCCTGAAACACCAGCCCCAGCACGACCCCCTACACTGCCCGAACACCACTGCACTACCCTAAACCCTAAAACACTACCCCCAGCACGACCCCCTACACTACCCAAACACCACTGCACTGCCCTAAACCCTGAAACACTACCCCCAGCATGACCCCCTACACTACCCAAACACCACTGCACTGCCCTAAACCCTGAAACACTACCCCCAGC
>CAWUFW010032516.1:0-13807 GCA_963921515.1 Calotriton arnoldi | reverse complement strand
AAGGGGATGATGGACGGAGCTAGAGCAAATCAAACACTCACCCCCAGTCAAATGATCTGGGTTTAATCCATCACCATTCTTTAGCTCACTCCACCACCCCAGTTCAGACATGGCCATATGCAAATCAGTCTGACCCTGTGCCTCACTAGGAACAGTCCAGCCCGAACTGCCAAGCCATGTCTTCCCTGGACCGGAAACAAGCATCCTGGGACCGGTTTCGGGTTCAAAGCCCTCATCAGCCAGGCTATCTTGAATCCAGTGGCAAAGTGAGCAAGGGACCCCACGTCTGGGCATACCCTGCCAACTTAGGGCGAACAAAGCGATACCAAAGGGGATGATGGACGGAGCGTTAGAGCAAATCAAACACTCACCCCCAGTCAAATGATCTGGGTTTAATCCATCATCATTCTTTAGCTCACTCCACCACCCCAGTTCAGACATGGCCATATGCAAATCAGTCTGACCCTGTGCCTCATGGGAACAGTCCAGCCCGAACTGCCAAGCCATGTCTTCCCTGGACCGGAAACAAGCATCCTGGGACCGGTTTCGGGTTCAAAACCCTCATCAGCCAGGCTATCTTGAATCCAGTGGCAAAGTGAGCAAAGGGACCCACGTCTGGGCATACCCTGCCAACTTAGGGCGAACAAAGCGATACCAAAGGGGATGATGGACGGAGCGTTAGAGCAAATCAAACACTCACCCCCAGTCAAATGATCTGGGTTTAATCCTATCACCATTCTTTAGCTCACTCCACCACCCCAGTTCAGACATGGCCATATGCAAATCAGTCTGACCCTGTGCCTCATGGGAACAGTCCAGCCCGAACTGCCAAGCCATGTCTTCCCTGGACCGGAAACAAGCATCCTGGGACCGGTTTCGGGTTCAAAACCCTCATCAGCCAGGCTATCTTGAATCCAGTGGCAAAGTGAGCAAGGGACCCACGTCTGGGCATACCCTGCCAACTTAGGGCGAACAAGCGATACCAAAGGGGATGATGGACGGAGCGTTGGAGCAAATCAAACACTCACCCCCAGTCAAATGATCTGGGTTTAATCCATCACCATTCTTTAGCTCACTCCACCACCCCAGTTCAGACATGGCCATATGCAAATCAGTCTGACCCTGTGCCTCATGGGAACAGTCCAGCCCGAACTGCCAAGCCATGTCTTCCCTGGACCGGAAACAAGCATCCTGGGACCGGTTTCGGGTTCAAAACCCTCATCCCAGCCAGGCTATCTTGAGATCCAGTGGCAAAGTGAGCAAGGGACCCCACGTCTGGGCATACCCTGCCAACTTAGGGCGAACAAAGCTGATACCAAAGGGGATGATGGACGGAGCGTTAGAGCAAATCAAACACTCACCCCCAGTCAAATGATCTGGGTTTAATCACATCATCATTCTTTAGCTCACTCCACCACCCCAGTTCAGACATGGCCATATGCAAATCAGTCTGACCCTGTGCCTCATGGGAACAGTCCAGCCCGAACTGCCAAGCCATGTCTTCCCTGGACCGGAAACAAGCATCCTGGGACCGGTTTCGGGTTCAAAACCCTCATCAGCCAGGCTATCTTGAATCCAGTGGCAAAGTGAGCAAGGGACCCACGTCTGGGCATACCCTGCCAACTTAGGGCGAACAAAGCGATACCAAAGGGGATGATGGACGGAGCGTTAGAGCAAATCAAACACTCACCCCCAGTCAAACTGATCTGGGTTTAATCCATCATCCATTCTTTAGCTCACTCCACCACCCCAGTTCAGACATGGCCATATGCAAATCAGTCTGACCCTGTGCCTCATGGGAACAGTCCAGCCCGAACTTGCCAAGCCATGTCTTCCCTGGACCGGAAACAAGCATCCTGGGACCGGTTTCGGGTTCAAAACCCTCATCAGCCAGGCTATCTTGAATCCAGTGGCAAAGTGAGCAAGGGACCCACGTCTGGGCATACCCTGCCAACTTAGGGCGAACAAAGCGATACCAAAGGGGATGATGGACGGAGCGCTAGAGCAAATCAAACACTCCACCCCCAGTCAACTGATCTGGGTTTAATCCATCATCGTTCTTTAGCTCACGCCACCACTCCCAAAGCCTCAGACATGGCCATATGCAAATCAGTCTGACCCTGTGCACTCATGGGAACAGTCCAGCCCGAACTGCCAAGCCATGTCTTCCCTGGACCGGAAACAAGCATCCTGGGACCGGTTTCGGGTTCAAAACCCTCATCAGCCAGGCTATCTTGAATCCAGTGGCAAAGTGAGCAAGGGACCCACGTCTGGGCATACCCTGCCAACTTAGGGCGAACAAAGCGATACCAAAGGGGATGATGGACGGAGCGCTAGAGCAAATCAAACACTCACCCCCAGTCAACTGATCTGGGTTTAATCCATCATCATTCTTTAGCTCACTCCACCACCCCAGTTCAGACATGGCCATATGCAAATCAGTCTGACCCTGTGCCTCATGGGAACAGTCCAGCCCGAACTGCCAAGCCATGTCTTCCCTGGACCGGAAACAAGCATCCTGGGACCGGTTTCGGGTTCAAAACCCTCATCAGCCAGGCTATCTTGAATCCAGTGGCAAAGTGAGCAAGGGACCCACGTCTGGGCATACCCTGCCAACTTAGGGCGAACAAAGCGATACCAAAGGGGATGATGGACGGAGCGCTAGAGCAAATCAAACACTCACCCCCAGTCAAATGATCTGGGTTTAATCCATCATCATTCTTTAGCTCACTCCACCACCCCAGTTCAGACATGGCCATATGCAAATCAGTCTGACCCTGTGCCTCATGGGAACAGTCCAGCCCGAACTGCCAAGCCATGTCTTCCCTGGACCGGAAACAAGCATCCTGGGACCGGTTTCGGGTTCAAAACCCTCATCAGCCAGGCTATCTTGAATCCAGTGGCAAAGTGAGCAAGGGACCCACGTCTGGGCATACCCTGCCAACTTAGGGCGAACAAAGCGATACCAAAGGGGATGATGGACGGAGCGCTAGAGCAAATCAAACACTCACCCCCAGTCAAATGATCTGGGTTTAATCCATCATCATTCTTTAGCTCACTCCACCACCCCAGTTCAGACATGGCCATATGCAAATCAGTCTGACCCTGTGCCTCATGGGAACAGTCCAGCCCGAACTGCCAAGCCATGTCTTCCCTGGACCGGAAACAAGCATCCTGGGACCGGTTTCGGGTTCAAAACCCTCATCAGCCAGGCTATCTTGAATCCAGTGGCAAAGTGAGCAAGGGACCCACGTCTGGGCATACCCTGCCAACTTAGGGCGAACAAAGCGATACCAAAGGGGATGATGGACGGAGCGCTAAGAGCAAATCAAACACTCACCCCCAGTCAAATGATCTGGGTTTAATCCATCATCATTCTTTAGCTCACTCCACCACCCCAGTTCAGACATGGCCATATGCAAATCAGTCTGACCCTGTGCCTCATGGGAACAGTCCAGCCCGAACTGCCAAGCCATGTCTTCCCTGGACCGGAAACAAGCATCCTGGGACCGGTTTCGGGTTCAAAACCCTCATCAGCCAGGCTATCTTGAATCCAGTGGCAAAGTGAGCAAGGGACCCACGTCTGGGCATACCCTGCCAACTTAGGGCGAACAAAGCGATACCAAAGGGGATGATGGACGGAGCGCTAGAGCAAATCAAACACTCACCCCCAGTCAAATGATCTGGGTTTAATCCATCATCATTCTTTAGCTCACTCCACCACCCCAGTTCAGACATGGCCATATGCAAATCAGTCTGACCCTGTGCCTCATGGGAACAGTCCAGCCCGAACTGCCAAGCCATGTCTTCCCTGGACCGGAAACAAGCATCC
Source organism: Calotriton arnoldi (assembly GCA_963921515.1). Taxonomy (NCBI): domain Eukaryota; kingdom Metazoa; phylum Chordata; class Amphibia; order Caudata; family Salamandridae; genus Calotriton; species Calotriton arnoldi. Next base: position 9,975 of record CAWUFW010032516.1, on the reverse strand, counting down.
TGGGACCGGTTTCGGGTTCAAAACCCTCATCAGCCAGGCTATCTTGAATCCAGTGGCAAAGTGAGCAAGGGACCCACGTCTGGGCATACCCTGCCAACTTAGGGCGAACAAAGCGATACCAAAGGGGATGATGGACGGAGCGTTAGAGCAAATCAAACACTCACCCCCAGTCAAATGATCTGGGTTTAATCCATCATCATTCTTTAGCTCACTCCACCACCCCAGTTCAGACATGGCCATATGCAAATCAGTCTGACCCTGTGCCTCATGGGAACAGTCCAGCCCGAACTGCCAAGCCATGTCTTCCCTGGACCGGAAACAAGCATCCTGGGACCGGTTTCGGGTTCAAAACCCTCATCAGCCAGGCTATCTTGAATCCAGTGGCAAAGTGAGCAAGGGACCCACGTCTGGGCATACCCTGCCAACTTAGGGCGAACAAAGCGATACCAAAGGGGATGATGGACGGAGCGCTAGAGCAAATCAAACACTCACCCCCAGTCAAATGATCTGGGTTTAATCCATCATCATTCTTTAGCTCACTCCACCACCCCAGTTCAGACATGGCCATATGCAAATCAGTCTGACCCTGTGCCTCATGGGAACAGTCCAGCCCGAACTGCCAAGCCATGTCTTCCCTGGACCGGAAACAAGCATCCTGGGACCGGTTTCGGGTTCAAAACCCTCATCAGCCAGGCTATCTTGAATCCAGTGGCAAAGTGAGCAAGGGACCCACGTCTGGGCATACCCTGCCAACTTAGGGCGAACAAAGCGATACCAAAGGGGATGATGGACGGAGCGCTAGAGCAAATCAAACACTCACCCCCAGTCAAATGATCTGGGTTTAATCCATCATCATTCTTTAGCTCACTCCACCACCCCAGTTCAGACATGGCCATATGCAAATCAGTCTGACCCTGTGCCTCATGGGAACAGTCCAGCCCGAACTGCCAAGCCATGTCTTCCCTGGACCGGAAACAAGCATCCTGGGGACCGGTTTCGGGTTCAAAACCCTCATCAGCCAGGCTATCTTGAATCCAGTGGCAAAGTGAGCAAGGGACCCACGTCTGGGCATACCCTGCCAACTTAGGGCGAACAAAGCGATACCAAAGGGGATGATGGACGGAGCGCTAGAGCAAATCAAACACTCACCCCCAGTCAAATGATCTGGGTTTAATCCATCATCATTCTTTAGCTCACTCCACCACCCCAGTTCAGACATGGCCATATGCAAATCAGTCTGACCCTGTGCCTCATGGGAACAGTCCAGCCCGAACTGCCAAGCCATGTCTTCCCTGGACCGGAAACAAGCATCCTGGGACCGGTTTCGGGTTCAAAACCCTCATCAGCCAGGCTATCTTGAATCCAGTGGCAAAGTGAGCAAGGGACCCACGTCTGGGCATACCCTGCCAACTTAGGCGAACAAAGCGATACCAAAGGGGATGATGGACGGAGCGCTAGAGCAAATCAAACACTCACCCCCAGTCAAATGATCTGGGTTTAATCCATCATCATTCTTTAGCTCACTCCACCACCCCAGTTCAGACATGGCCATATGCAAATCAGTCTGACCCTGTGCCTCATGGGAACAGTCCAGCCCGAACTGCCAAGCCATGTCTTCCCTGGACCGGAAACAAGCATCCTGGGGACCGGTTTCGGGTTCAAAACCCTCATCAGCCAGGCTATCTTGAATCCAGTGGCAAAGTGAGCAAGGGACCCACGTCTGGGCATACCCTGCCAACTTAGGGCGAACAAAGCGATACCAAAGGGGATGATGGACGGAGCGCTAGAGCAAATCAAACACTCACCCCCAGTCAAATGATCTGGGTTTAATCCATCATCATTCTTTAGCTCACTCCACCACCCCAGTTCAGACATGGCCATATGCAAATCAGTCTGACCCTGTGCCTCATGGGAACAGTCCAGCCCGAACTGCCAAGCCATGTCTTCCCTGGACCGGAAACAAGCATCCTGGGACCGGTTTCGGGTTCAAAACCCTCATCAGCCAGGCTATCTTGAATCCAGTGGCAAAGTGAGCAAGGGACCCACGTCTGGGCATACCCTGCCAACTTAGGGCGAACAAAGCGATACCAAAGGGGATGATGGACGGAGCGTTAGAGCAAATCAAACACTCACCCCCAGTCAAATGATCTGGGTTTAATCCATCATCATTCTTTAGCTCACTCCACCACCCCAGTTCAGACATGGCCATATGCAAATCAGTCTGACCCTGTGCCTCATGGGAACAGTCCAGCCCGAACTGCCAAGCCATGTCTTCCCTGGACCGGAAACAAGCATCCTGGGACCGGTTTCGGGTTCAAAACCCTCATCAGCCAGGCTATCTTGAATCCAGTGGCAAAGTGAGCAAGGGACCCACGTCTGGGCATACCCTGCCAACTTAGGGCGAACAAAGCGATACCAAAGGGGATGATGGACGGAGCGTTAGAGCAAATCAAACACTCACCCCCAGTCAAATGATCTGGGTTTAATCCATCATCATTCTTTAGCTCACTCCACCACCCCAGTTCAGACATGGCCATATGCAAATCAGTCTGACCCTGTGCCTCATGGGAACAGTCCAGCCCGAACTGCCAAGCCATGTCTTCCCTGGACCGGAAACAAGCATCCTGGGACCGGTTTCGGGTTCAAAACCCTCATCAGCCAGGCTATCTTGAATCCAGTGGCAAAGTGAGCAAGGGACCCACGTCTGGGCATACCCTGCCAACTTAGGGCGAACAAAGCGATACCAAAGGGGATGATGGACGGAGCGTTAGAGCAAATCAAACACTCACCCCCAGTCAAATGATCTGGGTTTAATCCATCATCATTCTTTAGCTCACTCCACCACCCCAGTTCAGACATGGCCATATGCAAATCAGTCTGACCCTGTGCCTCATGGGAACAGTCCAGCCCGAACTGCCAAGCCATGTCTTCCCTGGACCGGAAACAAGCATCCTGGGACCGGTTTCGGGTTCAAAACCCTCATCAGCCAGGCTATCTTGAATCCAGTGGCAAAGTGAGCAAGGGACCCACGTCTGGGCATACCCTGCCAACTTAGGGCGAACAAAGCGATACCAAAGGGGATGATGGACGGAGCGTTAGAGCAAATCAAACACTCACCCCCAGTCAAATGATCTGGGTTTAATCCATCATCATTCTTTAGCTCACTCCACCACCCCAGTTCAGACATGGCCATATGCAAATCAGTCTGACCCTGTGCCTCATGGGAACAGTCCAGCCCGAACTGCCAAGCCATGTCTTCCCTGGACCGGAAACAAGCATCCTGGGACCGGTTTCGGGTTCAAAACCCTCATCAGCCAGGCTATCTTGAATCCAGTGGCAAAGTGAGCAAGGGACCCACGTCTGGGCATACCCTGCCAACTTAGGGCGAACAAAGCGATACCAAAGGGGATGATGGACGGAGCGTTAGAGCAAATCAAACACTCACCCCCAGTCAAATGATCTGGGTTTAATCCATCATCATTCTTTAGCTCACTCCACCACCCCAGTTCAGACATGGCCATATGCAAATCAGTCTGACCCTGTGCCTCATGGGAACAGTCCAGCCCGAACTGCCAAGCCATGTCTTCCCTGGACCGGAAACAAGCATCCTGGGACCGGTTTCGGGTTCAAAACCCTCATCAGCCAGGCTATCTTGAATCCAGTGGCAAAGTGAGCAAGGGACCCACGTCTGGGCATACCCTGCCAACTTAGGGCGAACAAAGCGATACCAAAGGGGATGATGGACGGAGCGTTAGAGCAAATCAAACACTCACCCCCAGTCAAATGATCTGGGTTTAATCCATCATCATTCTTTAGCTCACTCCACCACCCCAGTTCAGACATGGCCATATGCAAATCAGTCTGACCCTGTGCCTCATGGGAACAGTCCAGCCCGAACTGCCAAGCCATGTCTTCCCTGGACCGGAAACAAGCATCCTGGGACCGGTTTCGGGTTCAAAACCCTCATCAGCCAGGCTATCTTGAATCCAGTGGCAAAGTGAGCAAGGGACCCACGTCTGGGCATACCCTGCCAACTTAGGGCGAACAAAGCGATACCAAAGGGGATGATGGACGGAGCGTTAGAGCAAATCAAACACTCACCCCCAGTCAAATGATCTGGGTTTAATCCATCATCATTCTTTAGCTCACTCCACCACCCCAGTTCAGACATGGCCATATGCAAATCAGTCTGACCCTGTGCCTCATGGGAACAGTCCAGCCCGAACTGCCAAGCCATGTCTTCCCTGGACCGGAAACAAGCATCCTGGGACCGGTTTCGGGTTCAAAACCCTCATCAGCCAGGCTATCTTGAATCCAGTGGCAAAGTGAGCAAGGGACCCACGTCTGGGCATACCCTGCCAACTTAGGGCGAACAAAGCGATACCAAAGGGGATGATGGACGGAGCGTTAGAGCAAATCAAACACTCACCCCCAGTCAAATGATCTGGGTTTAATCCATCATCATTCTTTAGCTCACTCCACCACCCCAGTTCAGACATGGCCATATGCAAATCAGTCTGACCCTGTGCCTCATGGGAACAGTCCAGCCCGAACTGCCAAGCCATGTCTTCCCTGGACCGGAAACAAGCATCCTGGGACCGGTTTCGGGTTCAAAACCCTCATCAGCCAGGCTATCTTGAATCCAGTGGCAAAGTGAGCAAGGGACCCACGTCTGGGCATACCCTGCCAACTTAGGGCGAACAAAGCGATACCAAAGGGGATGATGGACGGAGCGTTAGAGCAAATCAAACACTCACCCCCAGTCAAATGATCTGGGTTTAATCCATCATCATTCTTTAGCTCACTCCACCACCCCAGTTCAGACATGGCCATATGCAAATCAGTCTGACCCTGTGCCTCATGGGAACAGTCCAGCCCGAACTGCCAAGCCATGTCTTCCCTGGACCGGAAACAAGCATCCTGGGACCGGTTTCGGGTTCAAAACCCTCATCAGCCAGGCTATCTTGAATCCAGTGGCAAAGTGAGCAAGGGACCCACGTCTGGGCATACCCTGCCAACTTAGGGCGAACAAAGCGATACCAAAGGGGATGATGGACGGAGCGTTAGAGCAAATCAAACACTCACCCCCAGTCAAATGATCTGGGTTTAATCCATCATCATTCTTTAGCTCACTCCACCACCCCAGTTCAGACATGGCCATATGCAAATCAGTCTGACCCTGTGCCTCATGGGAACAGTCCAGCCCGAACTGCCAAGCCATGTCTTCCCTGGACCGGAAACAAGCATCCTGGGACCGGTTTCGGGTTCAAAACCCTCATCAGCCAGGCTATCTTGAATCCAGTGGCAAAGTGAGCAAGGGACCCACGTCTGGGCATACCCTGCCAACTTAGGGCGAACAAAGCGATACCAAAGGGGATGATGGACGGAGCGTTAGAGCAAATCAAACACTCACCCCCAGTCAAATGATCTGGGTTTAATCCATCACCATTCTTTAGCTCACTCCACCACCCCAGTTCAGACATGGCCATATGCAAATCAGTCTGACCCTGTGCCTCATGGGAACAGTCCAGCCCGAACTGCCAAGCCATGTCTTCCCTGGACCGGAAACAAGCATCCTGGGGACCGGTTTCGGGTTCAAAACCCTCATCAGCCAGGCTATCTTGAATCCAGTGGCAAAGTGAGCAAGGGACCCACGTCTGGGCATACCCTGCCAACTTAGGGCGAACAAAGCGATACCAAAGGGGATGATGGACGGAGCGTTAGAGCAAATCAAACACTCACCCCCAGTCAAATGATCTGGGTTTAATCCATCACCATTCTTTAGCTCACTCCACCACCCCAGTTCAGACATGGCCATATGCAAATCAGTCTGACCCTGTGCCTCATGGGAACAGTCCAGCCCGAACTGCCAAGCCATGTCTTCCCTGGACCGGAAACAAGCATCCTGGGACCGGTTTCGGGTTCAAAACCCTCATCAGCCAGGCTATCTTGAATCCAGTGGCAAAGTGAGCAAGGGACCCACGTCTGGGCATACCCTGCCAACTTAGGGCGAACAAAGCGATACCAAAGGGGATGATGGACGGAGCGTTAGAGCAAATCAAACACTCACCCCCAGTCAAATGATCTGGGTTTAATCCATCATCATTCTTTAGCTCACTCCACCACCCCAGTTCAGACATGGCCATATGCAAATCAGTCTGACCCTGTGCCTCATGGGAACAGTCCAGCCCGAACTGCCAAGCCATGTCTTCCCTGGACCGGAAACAAGCATCCTGGGACCGGTTTCGGGTTCAAAACCCTCATCAGCCAGGCTATCTTGAATCCAGTGGCAAAGTGAGCAAGGGACCCACGTCTGGGCATACCCTGCCAACTTAGGGCGAACAAAGCGATACCAAAGGGGATGATGGACGGAGCGTTAGAGCAAATCAAACACTCACCCCCAGTCAAATGATCTGGGTTTAATCCATCATCATTCTTTAGCTCACTCCACCACCCCAGTTCAGACATGGCCATATGCAAATCAGTCTGACCCTGTGCCTCATGGGAACAGTCCAGCCCGAACTGCCAAGCCATGTCTTCCCTGGACCGGAAACAAGCATCCTGGGACCGGTTTCGGGTTCAAAACCCTCATCAGCCAGGCTATCTTGAATCCAGTGGCAAAGTGAGCAAGGGACCCACGTCTGGGCATACCCTGCCAACTTAGGGCGAACAAAGCGATACCAAAGGGGATGATGGACGGAGCGTTAGAGCAAATCAAACACTCACCCCCAGTCAAATGATCTGGGTTTAATCCATCATCATTCTTTAGCTCACTCCACCACCCCAGTTCAGACATGGCCATATGCAAATCAGTCTGACCCTGTGCCTCATGGGAACAGTCCAGCCCGAACTGCCAAGCCATGTCTTCCCTGGACCGGAAACAAGCATCCTGGGACCGGTTTCGGGTTCAAAACCCTCATCAGCCAGGCTATCTTGAATCCAGTGGCAAAGTGAGCAAGGGACCCACGTCTGGGCATACCCTGCCAACTTAGGGCGAACAAAGCGATACCAAAGGGGATGATGGACGGAGCGTTAGAGCAAATCAAACACTCACCCCCAGTCAAATGATCTGGGTTTAATCCATCACCATTCTTTAGCTCACTCCACCACCCCAGTTCAGACATGGCCATATGCAAATCAGTCTGACCCTGTGCCTCATGGGAACAGTCCAGCCCGAACTGCCAAGCCATGTCTTCCCTGGACCGGAAACAAGCATCCTGGGACCGGTTTCGGGTTCAAAACCCTCATCAGCCAGGCTATCTTGAATCCAGTGGCAAAGTGAGCAAGGGACCCACGTCTGGGCATACCCTGCCAACTTAGGGCGAACAAAGCGATACCAAAGGGGATGATGGACGGAGCGCTAGAGCAAATCAAACACTCACCCCCAGTCAAATGATCTGGGTTTAATCCATCATCATTCTTTAGCTCACTCCACCACCCCAGTTCAGACATGGCCATATGCAAATCAGTCTGACCCTGTGCCTCATGGGAACAGTCCAGCCCGAACTGCCAAGCCATGTCTTCCCTGGACCGGAAACAAGCATCCTGGGGACCGGTTTCGGGTTCAAAACCCTCATCAGCCAGGCTATCTTGAATCCAGTGGCAAAGTGAGCAAGGGACCCACGTCTGGGCATACCCTGCCAACTTAGGGCGAACAAAGCGATACCAAAGGGGATGATGGACGGAGCGTTAGAGCAAATCAAACACTCACCCCCAGTCAAATGATCTGGGTTTAATCCATCATCATTCTTTAGCTCACTCCACCACCCCAGTTCAGACATGGCCATATGCAAATCAGTCTGACCCTGTGCCTCATGGGAACAGTCCAGCCCGAACTGCCAAGCCATGTCTTCCTGGACCGGAAACAAGCATCCTGGGACCGGTTTCGGGTTCAAAACCCTCATCAGCCAGGCTATCTTGAATCCAGTGGCAAAGTGAGCAAGGGACCCACGTCTGGGCATACCCTGCCAACTTAGGGCGAACAAAGCGATACCAAAGGGGATGATGGACGGAGCGTTAGAGCAAATCAAACACTCACCCCCAGTCAAATGATCTGGGTTTAATCCATCATCATTCTTTAGCTCACTCCACCACCCCAGTTCAGACATGGCCATATGCAAATCAGTCTGACCCTGTGCCTCATGGGAACAGTCCAGCCCGAACTGCCAAGCCATGTCTTCCCTGGACCGGAAACAAGCATCCTGGGACCGGTTTCGGGTTCAAAACCCTCATCAGCCAGGCTATCTTGAATCCAGTGGCAAAGTGAGCAAGGGACCCACGTCTGGGCATACCCTGCCAACTTAGGGCGAACAAAGCGATACCAAAGGGGATGATGGACGGAGCGTTAGAGCAAATCAAACACTCACCCCCAGTCAAATGATCTGGGTTTAATCCATCACCATTCTTTAGCTCACTCCACCACCCCAGTTCAGACATGGCCATATGCAAATCAGTCTGACCCTGTGCCTCATGGGAACAGTCCAGCCCGAACTGCCAAGCCATGTCTTCCCTGGACCGGAAACAAGCATCCTGGGACCGGTTTCGGGTTCAAAACCCTCATCAGCCAGGCTATCTTGAATCCAGTGGCAAAGTGAGCAAGGGACCCACGTCTGGGCATACCCTGCCAACTTAGGGCGAACAAAGCGATACCAAAGGGGATGATGGACGGAGCGTTAGAGCAAATCAAACACTCACCCCCAGTCAAATGATCTGGGTTTAATCCATCACCATTCTTTAGCTCACTCCACCACCCCAGTTCAGACATGGCCATATGCAAATCAGTCTGACCCTGTGCCTCATGGGAACAGTCCAGCCCGAACTGCCAAGCCATGTCTTCCCTGGACCGGAAACAAGCATCCTGGGACCGGTTTCGGGTTCAAAACCCTCATCAGCCAGGCTATCTTGAATCCAGTGGCAAAGTGAGCAAGGGACCCACGTCTGGGCATACCCTGCCAACTTAGGGCGAACAAAGCGATACCAAAGGGGATGATGGACGGAGCGTTAGAGCAAATCAAACACTCACCCCCAGTCAAATGATCTGGGTTTAATCCATCACCATTCTTTAGCTCACTCCACCACCCCAGTTCAGACATGGCCATATGCAAATCAGTCTGACCCTGTGCCTCATGGGAACAGTCCAGCCCGAACTGCCAAGCCATGTCTTCCCTGGACCGGAAACAAGCATCCTGGGACCGGTTTCGGGTTCAAAACCCTCATCAGCCAGGCTATCTTGAATCCAGTGGCAAAGTGAGCAAGGGACCCACGTCTGGGCATACCCTGCCAACTTAGGGCGAACAAAGCGATACCAAAGGGGATGATGGACGGAGCGTTAGGAGCAAATCAAACACTCACCCCCAGTCAAATGATCTGGGTTTAATCCATCACCATTCTTTAGCTCACTCCACCACCCCAGTTCAGACATGGCCATATGCAAATCAGTCTGACCCTGTGCCTCATGGGAACAGTCCAGCCCGAACTGCCAAGCCATGTCTTCCCTGGACCGGAAACAAGCATCCTGGGACCGGTTTCGGGTTCAAAACCCTCATCAGCCAGGCTATCTTGAATCCAGTGGCAAAGTGAGCAAGGGACCCACGTCTGGGCATACCCTGCCAACTTAGGGCGAACAAAGCGATACCAAAGGGGATGATGGACGGAGCGTTAGAGCAAATCAAACACTCACCCCCAGTCAACTGATCTGGGTTTAATCCATCACCATTCTTTAGCTCACTCCACCACCCCAGTTCAGACATGGCCATATGCAAATCAGTCTGACCCTGTGCCTCATGGGAACAGTCCAGCCCGAACTGCCAAGCCATGTCTTCCCTGGACCGGAAACAAGCATCCTGGGGACCGGTTTCGGGTTCAAAACCCTCATCAGCCAGGCTATCTTGAATCCAGTGGCAAAGTGAGCAAGGGACCCACGTCTGGGCATACCCTGCCAACTTAGGGCGAACAAAGCGATACCAAAGGGGATGA